>CM050414.1:44555721-44651516 GCA_027564155.1 Gymnocypris eckloni scoliostomus | reverse complement strand
GTCTGAGTTCCTCTCATTCTGAGGAATGAGTTCTCGCCTCCAGAGCTCATTGTCGGTAGAGCTAGCATTGCTCCCCTCACCCAGAGGGTCACCTATGAGCATGCCTCCCTTCTGAGCGTCTGAGTTTCCTCTCATTCTGAGGAATGAGTTCTCCACTCTCCAGAGCTCATTGTCGGTAGAGCTAGGATTGCTCCCCTCACCTAGAGGGTCACCTATGAGCATGCCGCTCCCTTCTGAGCATCTGAGTTCCCTCTCACTCCGAGGAATGAGTAGTTCTCCGCTCTCTAGAGCCATAGAACGTTACCAATATATATATATAAGTGCACACGCTAAAGCTCTGGGCACTTTCTAAAATCCACCCAGTGGTAAGTTCGCACATCGAAAGTTCTGCGTTCTTTTTAAAATCCCGTAAGGGTAGGGTTACGCGCGCAGCTTTGTGACCTTATTTGAGCTGGTCAAGCCCCGGTTTGTGCCTTGGGCCCCACTCCCTTTGCCCCAATATTTTGGGTCTAAAAAAAAAAGTGTAACGCTACCAAAGGGCCAGGACCTAGTTACTACCACTAGGTGCTTAGCCATATCCCCTTAAAGGAATCTATCTCTGATTCTAAGACTTTGAGCTCTACCCTGGGTCCGGTAATCCCGGCACCTAGCAGGTAAGTGGTTAGGGTATGCAGCTCGGGTTTTTTGGCTGAAGGGGATAATGTCACTGACAGCCATCAACCGTCCCAGGGGCAACTCCATTAGCCTGGTAGAGTTGGCTTAGTGCTCGCCTTTTGCGCGAAATTAGCTTGCACTCCCTCAGCATGGTGGCGTGGTATAACGTTCCCCCATAGCGACCCCTAGGGGACGCAGTTCGAAGTTCCCATGAAGGGGATCATCTCAGGTTACGTATGTAACCATGGTTCCCGAGTGGGGAACGAGACACTGCGTCCCCTAGGCTGTGAGACATGCTTCGGACGCAAGCTTCAGACGAAGAAGTGGATGATGTATTCTCCCGGCGCCTTATATTATGGTCGCTACCGGTAGTGACGCCATAGGCTATCGCCGCCAACAGGTGGTGTTTTTATATGTATGCTATCATACACGGGTCACGCTGACGGGCGTTCCCCATAGCGACCCCTAGGGGACGTAGTGTCTCGTTCCCCACTCGGGGAACCATGGTTATCACGTAACCTGAGACGCTTTGTTTTAGTTGGTCTCCGGTTTTACAGTAGCTGGTTGTTCCAGGGCATTGAAAATGGGTTGTGGATGGGTATTCCAGCACGACAATGACCCAAAACACACAGGAGTGGCTCAAGAAGAAGCATATTAAGGTCCTGGAGTGGCCTAACCAGTCTCCAGACCTAAATCCCATAGAAAATCTGTGGAGGAAGCTGAAGTTTCGAGTTGCCAAACATCAGCCTCGAAACCTTAATGATTTGGAGAAGTGGAGGACAAAACCCTCCTGAGATGTGTGCAAACCTGGTGGCCAACTACAAGAAACGTCTGACCTCTGTGATTGCCAACAAGTGTTTTGTCACCAAGTACTAAGTCATGTTTTGCGAAGGGGTCAAATATTTATTTGACTCATTAAAATGCAAATCAAATTATAATTTTTTGAAATGCGTTTTTCTGGATTTTTTTTTTTGTTAGTCTGCCTCTCACTGTTCAAATAAACCTACCATTAAAATGATAGACATATTTTTTTTTGCCAGGGGGCAAACGAGCAAAATCAGCAGGGGATAAAATAATGTTTTTCCCCACTGTACACAAAACTTCACATAGTCATATCTATATTTTGAGGGTTTTTACAGAGGGCTTTGTTCATGTATCAGTCATCTGCTTAATATAACATTTTATACCTGGAAACATGGCGTTATAAATGTGACCCTGGACCACAAAACCAGTCTTAAGTCGCTGGGGTTTATTTGTAGCAATAGCCAAAAATACGGGTCAAAATGATCGATTTTTCTTTTATGCCCAAAATTATTTGGATATTAAGGAAAGATCATGTTCCATGAAGTTATTTTGAACATTTCTTACCATAAATATATCAAACCAGATTTTTTTATTAGTAATATGCATTGCTAAGAACTTAATTTGGACAACTTTAAAGGCGATTTTCTCAATATTTAGATTTGTTTGCACCCTCATATTCCAGATTTTCTAATAGTTGTATCTCTGCCAAATATTGTCAGATCCTAGCAAACCATACATCAATGTAAAGCTTATTTATTTATACAGATGATGTATAAATCTCAATTTAGAAAAGCTGACACTTAATTAAGACTGGTTTTGTGGTCCATGGTCACAAATAGACAAAATCCTCGATGTAAAAAGCTTTAATATTTTACCTTTAATATGTCAACAAAATTAAACAAGTATTTTGGATCTGGCTTATCCAATTTTCTGATTTTTGTTCTGGAAATGTATGCAAATTAGTACATATGTGATTATACAATATCTTATTTGCATATTTAAATATTTGAGAAAAATCTATTTAATCCAATAATTATTGTAGGTTTTACCCTGTTGACCTGTGGTGTCTTGTAGATGATGAGTTTAGGTTTAGTCTCAGTTACTTGATAAGATCAGATCTCTGATTGGATCATACCATCTGCTGTAGAAGTTTTTTGATCATACTTTTAAAAATCTGTATAATTTTGCAATATTTGCTAAATATTTACAGTATAATCTAAATATCTGGCTGATTATAAAGTATGTGTTTCTCTCATAGGAATTTACTTCCTGGAGTCTGGATCCACTCTTCAGCTCTCTGTTCCCCGCAAATCTGCAGAGCTCATTCTGACAGCTCACGCCACCTTCATGGGTCTCTTCAACATTTGACTCAGACACACATGTGATTTACAGATTTAAATGTCAGAAACCTTTTTATCCTCTTGCGTGCTAGTTAATCCTTTACACGAGAATTTCATACTTTCATGCTCAATAACAGTAAATGCTTTTATGTGGTGAGTGGATGACAGCTAGTGGCCAATTCAAACACTGGCATGTTGGAAATGGTACTTAATATAAAAAAAATTAACATGGTACTGCTATGTTTGAACATGGTATTATAGTACTAACTAGTTTGTTTCAAAATATACTGTGGACGATGTAAATATCATGTTATATGGATATGATATTCTGTACCATAGTATAGACTGATCATCCTCTGACACCACTGACAGATGAATAACATTGATTATATTGTTACAATGGCATCTCTAAAGGGGTATGATAGTGTATATTAGGCAGCCAGTGAACAGTCAGTGTTGGAAGCAGGACAAATGAGCAAGTGAAAAGATCTGAATGACTTTTGCAGTGGGTAATACCTATTAAAAGTGGTGCAAGGAAGAAGAACTGGTGATCTAATATCATGGGCATCCAAACACTCATTGATGCACATGGGGAGAAAAGTCTAGGCTGTCTGTTCCGATCACACAGGAGAGCTACTTTAGCTCAGATTACAGAAAAACTTAATGTTGGCCATAATAGAAAGCTGTCAGAACACACAGTGCATCACAATATGAGGCTGCGTCGCCATAGACCAGTCAGAGTGCCCAGGGTGACCTCTGTCCACCACCAAAAGCATCTACAATGGTCATGAGAGTGTCAGAACTGGACCACGGAGCAATGGAAGAAGGTTGCCTGTTCTGGTGAACCATTTATTAGATCAGTTGGATGGCAGATGCGTGTGTCATTTACCTGGGGAAAGTATGGCAGCAGGATGCACTATGGGAAAAAGGCAGACGGAGGCAGTGTTTTGTACTGGACAGTGTTCTGCTGTAAACGTTGGGTGCTAAAATTTAGGTGGATGCTACTTTGACATGTACCACCTACCTAAAGATTACTGCAGACCACGTACACCCCTTCATGTCAACGGTGTTCACTGAGGGCAGTGGCCTCTTTCAACAGGAATAAGGCACTTTCAAATGACTTCCAAACTCCTAGATTTCAATCTGATTGAGCATCGTGCTGGACCAACAAATCTGATACTTGGGAGGCCTCACATTGCAACTTGCAGGAATTTGGCTGGCCGCACATTAAACAATTTTAAGGCCTATTTTATGCCCGATTTGCACCCCTGAACAGTCGGCGTGGCCCAATTTGAGGCTTGTCGCAAACAATTTTTTTGTCCAAAAATCCGCGTCAATATGATGAATTTTACTGCTCCCGATCGAGCATCCCCGAACATGCTTGATATTTACGACTCTTGATAGGGCTGCCTCTGACATGATACCCTCGATAGCCAATGAGAGCGAGCAAGCGTCACTTATCATATATTGCGTGCTTTCACAGCTGAAATTTGGCAGCCACGAAAGAATTTAGTTTTGAGTATTGAGTATTGAGAAAGAACATCACCCATATTATTTTTTATACTTAGTTTTTTACTGTGAAACAGAACACACGGCAGGAGTGCTAGCTGACAACATCAATTATTCTCAATAATTTTTTCTTCTTCTTCTCCAGTCACATTTGATCTCGAGTTGAGTCTCAGTGAGATCTCATGTCACTGTGAAATCGTTCCTACATTCATCAAGTGTGTGGTCTTGCGGTCCTTTCAAATCATCTAATGTGCTCGTTCAGAGGATTATAAGGCAAAAAATTGGTTGAAACTGTCTACATGTCTGTGGTTTTAAAATCGGTTAAGATTTGAAAATCGTCTAGTGTGCGGTCAGCTTAAAAGAACAATGAGAAGGAACCAAATTGCCTATCATGGCTATGGAGATGACAACCAGATTAACACTAAATGACTACAGCCACATTGATTCCCTCTGCCAATGCATTGATGAAATTAACAAAACTTTAATCAGTTAAATAGAGAAAATAAAGCATTACAATAATCTAACATTGAGGTCATAAACGCATGAATTAACATTGCTGCATTTGACATTGAGAACATAGGTCTCAGTTTAGATATATTTTTAAGATGAAAAAATTCAGTTTTACAAATGCTAGAAACGTGGCTGTCAAAGGAGAGATCAAATTATCAAATTATCAAATAGCACACCTAGGTTCCTGGCTGATGATAAAGAGAATCGAGAAAGCAGCCATCAAGTGTTAGACAGTGTTCTAGATTATTAATTGTGTGGTTTTTAGGTCTGATAATTAACACCTTTTTTTCAGAATTTAGTAGTAAGAAATTATTCGGCATCCAGTTTTTTATATCGACTATGCATTCCATAAGTTTCTCAAATTTGGTGTGTTTCACCGAGCCGTGAAGAAATATAGAGCTGAGTATCATCAGCATAAGAGTGAAAGCTAACCCCGTGTTTCCTGAGTACCGTGAGGTACTCCATACTGCACTTGTGATAGATATGATACATCTCCATTCACTGCTACGAATTGATGGCGGTCAGATAAGTACGATTTGAACCATTCTAATGCACTTCCACTAATGCCAACAGAGTTTTCAAGTCTATTCAAAAGAATGTTGTGATCGATAGTGTCGAACGCACCGCTAAGATCCAGGAGCACTAATAGAGAGATACAACCACGATCAGATGATAAGACCAGGTCATTTGTCACTCTAATGAGAGCAGTCTCAGTACTATGAGATGGTCTAAATCCTGACTGATATCATTTTTCTCTAAGACGGAATAGAATTAGATTTGTAGACTTTAGCCTGTTTTTTACAGAGGGTCACATTTATTTCCTAGCTGTTTACCTTCACATACATAACCGACTGCTTTTGTAGTGTGTTTTTAATATAAACTTGTGTGTATTTGACAATTAAAGCGCAATAAGACATGAAAGTGAAGTTTAGTACTCAGATGGCAAGACTCGGACAGCCGCGCGTGCTTCAGATGTGTGCTCTCAGAAAACCGTTAATCATAATTTTAAACTAATATTTTTTAGAAAGATTTTGCCTGATAGACATGATAATCAAAATCAAACACTTTTTTTTTGCAGAATATCTGATATACCAGCTGTAAAGACACAGCCCTATTCTGGAAAAGGGAGAGGGGAGCAGCTCATTTGCATTTAAAGAGACATGCATATAGACATACAGACTGAGAACACATCTGTTTAGCTATGCATATGCTGAATGAGTACTGCATGTGCTACATCCGAATAATTGCACTGCATTTTATGTAGCTTCGTATTTTTTTTTTTATTCTTAAGCATTTAATTTATTTTAAATCATTTTAAAACGTATTCTTTGCTTTTATTGTTGTGATTATGTTTAAGATTATTTTAATTTGTTTTATGTAAAGCACTTTGAATTACCATTGTGTATGAAATGTGCTAAATAAATAAACTTGCCTTGCCTAAAGCAGGGGCTCTCAGCTCTGGACCTTGAGGCCCACGTTCCTACATAGTTTAGCTCTAACCTTGATCCAACTCACCTTCCTGTAACTTTCTAGTAATCCTGAAGACCTTGCTTAGTGTGTTCAAGTGTGTTTGATTAGGATTGAGCTAAACTCCTCCGTGCCAGAGTTAAGAACCCTGACTAAAAGGATCTTCTGCTCATGTCTATATACCACAGGATATGTTCAGAAGTCCTGTAGAGTCTATTCCTCAGTGGTTGTAATGTTGTGGCTGATCAGTGTATCACAATGCCAAGGTATTACTCTCTAATACAATCACCAGTGTTGGGGAAAGTTACTTTAAAAAATAATGTATTACAATATTGTGTTACTCTATAAAAATGTAACTGCATTACATACACTGTAAAAAGTGATAAGTTGACTTAACTAAAAAAAATTGAGGAAACCTGTTGCCTTAAAATTATTAAGTAAATAATAAAAAAGATTAAGTGAACCTATCACCTTTTTACAGTGTAGTTACTTTGTATGGAATGTAATGCAATATGTTACTTTTACGTGACTTGTCATCTGGGCTGGGCTCGCTTATTTATTTTTAATAAAAACATTTTTTTTTTTTGTAAAAGCCACATTATAGAAACTGTAATCAATATTTGTTAACCCAAGAATGATAATGATCTCAAAACCTCTATAACGTTCTAATACTTTATAGTGGCATGGTACTTGTCCCTTCATTTTATATTATTTTTTATTTTAAAATAAATTCAGAGCTGTCTTGTGTGACTGTCACAGTTTCAGTTCAGTTTGGACTTTGTTTACATTTGTAGCTTTCCCCTGACTGTATTTGTTACTTATGGTTGCTGATTTGATTATCTCATTCAGCTGTGTCTCCTCATTAGCCTGTGTATTTAAGTTCCTGTGTGTTCAGTTTTGGTTGTCCAGTCTCATCAATGCTACTTCTGTGTTGTGCTCTATCTACCCATTATTGTGCATTTATATACAGCACAATGTGACAGTAAATGTGACATAAAAATAATCATGCAATAATTCATGCAACACTTTTTAAAAAATAAAAAAATAAACACCTAAAAATAAATGAATGTAATATTTGCCCATATAAAAAGTAAAATCAAGTATCTGTAACAGTTTGTACACACACACACACACACACACACACACACACACACACACAAAGAAGCTGTGCTTTTTATCTACTTTAATGTAAATTAATTTGTCTTTGTTATTGACTGTTTACTGACTGACCTTTGGTACTTTTTACTATTTTTATCTTTTTATTTTTATCCTTTACAGTTTTTTTAAATTGCTTAGACACTAAAAGTGATACTTGAGGCCTACTTAGTGGAACCATTCACTCATATACCTAAGCAGCTCTAACAAGTCAATATTGATTCAGTTCTGTTGTGTAACTGTGTAAAATTCATCAGTCATACATACTGTATATACAGTGTATGCATATGCATGTACAGTATGTGCGAGTGCTATGACAAACTCCTGTTCTTCATGGCACTTTGAACAAGTGAAACACACACGAGTAGTGTTTTACATTTTCACATCTGTGTGTAGTTTGACATATATGTGGCTAATTATTTTATGTTTATTAGTAGAGTTACTATGCAAAATTACAATAAAAAATATTCAAAGAAGTGTTTGCTTTTGCAAGATGTGTGTGACGTTTTGTATGCTGTGTGTGTGTGTGTGTTTTTGTATGCTGTGTGTGTTTTTGTGTGGAGAGTTTTGAGAAGTGGAGCGATGGTTTCAAAAACTGTGTAAGCATTTTGAAAAAATGTATTTTGTGATTTGCCAGGCATCTGCAGGTACTCTTCAGCAAATGCTGTTGTTTTTTAAATTCAACACAGGAAAACCTGCAGCCTAATATCTTAAATAGTTGACAAAGTCAAATGAACAAACAAAATAATCTACAATGTGTTATGCTTCACAATAAATGTTCACTGCTAGCTACATACAAAACTGAAGAGATATTTGTACAAGTTTACTTCACATGAAAAAATTTGTTCTTTCAGAATAACCCGCAAGAGACAGAAATGATCACAGATTTAGTCAGACAGATTCAGGGTTTTGAATATGTAATTTAATCTTATAAATTAACATACATCTAATGCAAATTTGCAATTCTTTCAATTACAGGCAGATATAGATTCAGTGAACTTGATGAACTCTCAGCCTGGTTGTGTGATTTGCCCTTTGACCTTTTCCCAGCATTGCTCAGATAACTTCCCTGACCTGATATAAAACTGAATGTGCACAGTTATATGCATTTTCTGACCATTGTTCATTAATCAGTAAGATTACATTGTCTGCTGATGAGACCTTGAACCCACCAAAATACATGAAAATAAATCAGATGTAGATACAGTGGCACCAATACGTCTTTGGGCACATAAAACAAATCTGAATGCCATTCAAATGCATTAAAAAAATCATAATGTGTAGCATTCATAGAGAGAAAAAGTATTTTTATTTTCTGAGTGAATAAGAGAGGAACTGACTTCGTCCACTGTAAAAAAAAAAAAAAGTCTGTGTAAATGTTCTTTGAAGTACATTTTTATATTATTAAAATAAAAATAATGGTTTTATTCCATTTCCATATATATATATATATATATATATATATATATATATATATGTTTAAATAGTCTTTTCACTTTCACATATTACTGAATGTAGAAATTATTATGGGTTTTATTATATGAAATATAATGCACATTTCAAAAAGTCATCACAATAGACATTACGGTCTTTCAAAGTTGATTTTAGTTCTAGAATGTAAACTAAATTCCACAAAATGTTTTAGTTGAATTGAAGTGAAAATTCTACTCAAGAGATTTTGTAGCTTTAGATTATGTGAAATTAAGTTGCAAAGAGATATAATATTAGAAATAATTAATAATAATTAATAATTAAGAAATAAATAATAATTAGAAAATATATTAATTACATATGGTAGATGGTATTTATAATAAACGTTTTACTTGACATTTTACTTTTATAAATAAATATTACTATAAATATTTTTGATTCAAATTAAATCCAAATTTAAGGTTTGAACCAAGCATAATTTGAGAAAAAAATAAGCATGGCTATTAAGTTTTTTTAAGTTGGTCCATCGCTTTATTTATGTATTTATTTATTTCAATTTGCTTAGAGTCACCTTGGACCCAGTTACTGCTGTTAACAGTCATTGAATAAAATGTCCAAAGCTTTCTGAAGCTACTCTATGTAAATGTACAAGAAGATGTACAAACCAGGAAGCTATATGTCATCAGTAGCTTTATGTGTTTGTGTCTGTGTGTGTGTGTGTGTGTGTGTGTGTGTGTGCGTGCGTGCGTGCGTGCGTGCGTGCGTGCGTGCGTGAGAGAGAGAGAGAGAGAGAGAGAGAGAGAGAGAGAGAGGAGATTCATTGCAGACAACACAGTGCTCACACACAAGCTTAGACTTCCTTACCACTCATTCCTGCATGCAGAGGTCAGGAAGGCCTTCACTCAGAGGAATACAAAACAAGAGAACGGACAGCATAGGAACGAAAGGCTGTCTCTTCCTCCCATTTTGGTGGCTGGCACACAGGGTGACTTTTATTGTCTGGCAGGGTCAGGTTTGTTGTTGCTGATGTAATTTCCACACACACACACACACACACACACACACACACACACACACACTCACTCTTTCTCTGGCACACACCCTGCCCGCCACTGTAGCTCCTGACAGGATGACTGTGTTTGTCATTACTCAAAGGAGTTTTGATTAGAGGAAAGCACCGGTCAGACATTGACCACACCATTCCACTGCAAATACTCTTCTGTTAGAGCTTATGCTCTTGGACTTGGTATAATGGTACAGCATTCACATTCTGTGGTTTACTCTTTGTTACTGATCTAAATATAAAAAAATAAACAAACAAACACAGAGACAAATAAATAAAAGTTTTTTTTGCGTGTATCACAGCACATTTTTTTTGGACATGGTACTGAGGTGATATCAAGACTTTTAGGCATGTACCATGGCAGAATCATGGGTTCACTTACAAAAAAGTACCTTATGGTACCATGGTACTACATTTCTTTGGACATTTACTATGGTTAGTGCAGTTTTAGTATTATTTTATGTCATGTGCTAAACTCAAAAATACATTAATTAAAAAGCATGAAAATAGTTAAAGATGACTACCTGTGAAACAAGCAATATTCAGTTAGATAAAATAAGGGACTGAAAGAGAATGGTTTTGTTAATGATAAATATAAAAACCTGGTAATTGTGTATTTAAAAAACATTTAGTTTATCAGTACTATTACAGAAATATAACCTGTTTAATTTATGTATGTTTTATTTATGATTAACAAATATGTTTCACATTAGGTTTATCAATTTGTTTATGTTTTTACTGTGTAAACGGCAGGATTACAAAAATTATATGCCAGTAAACAGGCCTATCAATTTGTTTGGGCACGTTTTATAAGTATGGTAATAACACTAGTCATTTTTGGGAATTGTCTTGTAATAATCCTTTAAGTTATCCATAAACAGCTTGGATAACATGGAAACAATACTATAGGTATATGAATATGTTAATCACTCTGTGCAATAGCATATATCATGGTTTTACCATTAAAAATACACCTGCTAATATTAATCTCTGTTTATGAGACTTGAGTAAGTTCTCCTTCAAGCAACATTTCATGGCTGAAACATTGCTGATGAAATATATATAAGATGTTGTGCAAACTACGGCATTGTGGGAGAATTTATATTGAATGTGTGTGATGCAGCTGTCTGCAACATCCCAGGTGTGAGCAAGCTGTTTATATGTTTGTATGCTTTGCTTTATTTATTTCTCATCCTTGTCTCGTGCTCTCTCGCACTAATCAAGTGCACTAAGTATAGGTTGACCCAGATGATGACATTCACAGCCACTTACACACATACAGTAAACGCACCCAGCATAGCGGGACATGCTGATAAATGGTCGTGTTCTTGCAGCATTACCCACAGAGAGAAGTGTCACAGATATTTTTTGCAGTTGTAGCACTCAGCAGAAACACACACAATAGAAAGACACAGGGGAAGAGGTGAATGTGGCGGTACAAACACAGTTATTCATCAGTCTTCTAACACACGCACACACACACACACTTCCTCTCTTTGTCTTGATCACCTGAAGGCTCTTGTTTGTCCAAATCTAAATTAAAATAGTCAAATATCCTGTAGGACAGAACAATTACAGATGAGATGTTTGATATCTCGGTTGTTTCTCTTAGACAGCAGTGAGGCTAAACAGGGAATAAAAAGTCTCTTGCATCTCGACTGTTTCTTCTGATAAAATCCCTTTCACCGTACATGTCAGAAGAGAATAAGAAGAGATCACATGTGTCTTAAACATTTCTCATGAAGTCACATAATAGCACAGTATTATAAAATATTGCTTGTGAAAAACTAGTGCACTTTAGCTTACTATTACAACGAGAATATTACCATATTACGGTAATAATACACTTTTTTAAAGTATATACTTGAGTGTGAACTGAATATAATGTTTTCAGACATTTAATTGCACATCATTTACAAGTAAAAGAAAAACGATCTGAGGTTAAAATCATATTAAATTTATTTAGCTAAAGTTTAGAATGCTATTTGACCCACTTACTGGCAATTAAGGCTTAAGTACATGTGTTTATTTGATTTCATAATAAACGTCTATTGTCTTTATATGGTTTAGTAAACTAAAACATAAACTAATATATACTTTAATATAATTTCTATTGAATCTTATAATTCATGTATTTAAATATAATTCTAATTGTGATTACATAATAATGTTTAAAATTACAATTACATTTAAAATGTATTATATTTATGTGTAATATCAAATAGAATACTACAATTAACATTTTAATAATGTGCTTTAGTATGTTTTAATCATGTGCAAATCATGTGCTCAACATATTAAAATAATTGTACTTCTTTAAAGCACGAAAAAAGGTCATTATTAAAGTTTATTTTTGAAGTGAAACGTTTTAATTTGATATTATTACAAAGTGTACTTTTTAAAAGTGTACTTAAGTGTGTTAAGAAACAGTCATGGAAGTGTCTCTGGGTGCACATACTTTAAGTAACTATTTCACTTATATTTTATTATTTACGACTTGAGATACACTACAAGTGCACATTCAATACAATTAAGTGGATTTATTTTTGATGAGGGATACAGCTATAAACAGTACTGTATTTAGGCACCATGCAACCCACGCAGTTGCCCCCACCCGCCGGAACGAGATTTCCTCTATGGGATCTATGGGAATCGATCACTTGCTGAGGGCCCCCAAAACCCTATAAACGCCCGCGGCTATAAATTCTTACTTTCAACAGTTGTCCTGTTTGTCTCTATTTTAACATCTCACACAACCCCAATACTTCAGTAAAACATAGCTGGGAACTCCATTAAGTAGCATGAATTATATGAGAGCAACCTCTAATCAGTAAAGTTTTCTTCTACATATGTGTGGATGGCAAAATCTCAAACTAAAATCAACGATTATTCAAGAAAGCAGTGACACTGCCATCATATCTACACTAGGTGGCAACTATGCACTACTTCTCACATTCCCTTATTCTTCTCTCTCTCTCTCTCTCTCTCTCTCTCTCTCTCTCTCTCTCTCTCTCTCTCTCTCTCTCTCTCTCTCTCTCTCTCTCTCACACACACACACACACACAAAGTCTCTCTTGGGTTCAGAGCTAAAGATAAATAGTTCCTCTGCTCTTGTTCATCTCTCTCTCTAGGATTGTGGTCTGAAATCAAATCCAATAAAAACGATGGCAGCCATATTTGAGTGTGTGTCCTGAAGGATAAACAAATTACAGAACAGCAAAAGCACGGAAGATAGAAGCAAGAAGTTACAGAGGCACTTGGGTTTCAAACAATAATATGTAAAACCAAATTATCTAGATTAGATTACTTCGTCTAGATAATATTTTTGGAAGAAAATATGAGTGGTGTTTATGCAAACCTCGCCACAGTCTTAGTACATCACTGGTTTCTTGTTGCTTACTGGTTCTAAAGAACTCACATCATGTCTCTATAAAATTTCTAAGGTCCCTCCTTTTGTCCATTGTATCATCTTCCAGATTAAATGTACAAAAAGTAGCAGCACAAATGGTGCATGATTTATGTGCTGAAGGGTCCAAATACTTTAGCTAAGACGATTAAAATGACAACCCTTCAGAAGACGTTGAAAGACAAATGAACTCTTTCTTTCCCCGGTGTTATTGTTTATCGTTACTTAGCAATATTTTTGTGCATCATATTTAAAATGTTTATGTTCTATTCCGGGAACTTCTCAAACATGGCCATCTGTTTCCAATAAGTGGTCTTTGAGTAGTTTTGGATAGAACTGTCTATCGAGAAAGTTTAGTGTGTGTGCATGTGTGTATGGAATGGGGTTTAGTGTATAAACATCTGTTTATTATTGTGGCACTAGTAGAAGCATGTTAATTCTATTCCAAATCCTAATGAGCAAAAAAAATAAATAAATAAAAGGACACAAAGGGAAAAAAGCAAGAAAAAAAGAAAATAAATAAAGAAAGTTTGCTTAAGGTTCAAGAAATTCCACAAGGCCTTCCTCATAATGTTCTACAGGGGCAATGTATCCTATTAAGAGATATGTGTATCGTATTGGGAGATATGTGTTCTGTTTTTTTATTTTTTTGGTTTTATGTTGGAGTGCTATAGGGTAAAATTCAGAAACCTGTCAAAAATATGTTAAGAAACATTTTCAATAAATATTGTGTGCCTAAGTTAATCATAGAAATCATTGGTGCCAATGGTTTCTACAATCCACCTGCATTCGAAACACAGCCAAGTTATATTTCATCCTGACAAAAATATCTGTTGTTATTGTTGTAGTTGTTGCTATAAGAAAACTGCCTTAATATTTTATGGTTTACAAATTCCAATAGGAATTCTTTACAAATTTCTCCTTGCATTCTTTTGCAAGATATAAGTACATTATACAAAGCATAGCTAGCATTGTAAGTTGTCCTTAGAAGTGTTTATAACTCAAACACTAATCCAAAAGTTGGGTAGCATAATAATACTGCCTTCAAAGATACCTTCTTTTGGACAATTTTTTAAATTGCATCCTTCATGGAGAAAATAATCCCATAATGCACTGCAACAAGCTTACTTGGAAAAAATAAAATACAAATCCAACCAAGAAAGCTAACAAACAGAGACAATCTTCAAAGTAGCCTATATGTGGCAAAGAATAACAAACCCATAAGACTCATGCATGCTCATGTGCATAATTAACCCTATCACATGCTATGTCATGTACTGCCACCTTAACTTTGACTGAAACATGGATCTCAGCAGACAACACAGCGACTCCTTCAGTCCTCACTATTGAGTTTGATTTCTCCCACATCCCTGTTCAAACATTTAGGGGTGGAGGGCAGGTTTGCTCTTTTCCAAATGCTCGGGAAATCACTCCTCTCTCTTAACATACACATCTATTAAATATAATGCCATTACTGTTACTGAAAATGGCAAAATTAAGTTGTCCATCATCGATCTTCCTCCAGTTTAACTGGGTAACTTTCTGGAAGAGCTAGACATGCTGCTGTCCTCTTTCTCAGAGGTTGGTGCTCCGCTGGCACAGTGGTCCTTGGTGACTTCAACTTTCATCTTGACAAACCTCAAGCGGCTGACTTTCTAGCTCTTCTGGACTCGTTTGATCTTACAAGAAAGTACTCCCCTGCAATGCTGCAACACACAAAGCAATCAAACAACTGGACCTCATCCTCGCATATAATTCTATCAGTGACAAAAATCTTTGTATTCCATTACATTTCTCTGACCATCTCCATTCACTCTCCCTACTGACTCCTCCTCTGGTCTCCTTTTGCTTTAACCTCTTTCTCTCTCTCTCTGCCCTACACACTCCTCCTCAGTTGTGTCCGCATCTTCACTACAGCAACCCCTTCTCATGTCAGTCAAGCTACTAATACTCTCTGCTCCACATCCTGCCTTGACAATACTGTATGTCCTCTTAGCTCCAAGTCATCACCCTTCTGCCCTTGGATCACAGATGCTCTTCTACAACCATTAAACCAAGCTCTCTTACTACCAATACAAAACCAGGAACACCCCAGACACTTGAAAATTATTCACAAAATGTTTTCCTCCACCCATCCTACTTCTTCTGACAGCTGATGACACTAGCCGCTTTTCCATCGAAATTACCTGAAACATATTTGTCCCAGGAACCTTTTCCCCCCAGACCTGTTGCTGTCTGCAATTCCATTGTGGTCCAAAGTACCGAGTACGTAGGTCTGCGCACGTTTCTCAATACAAAGTAGGCTACACATTTTTCGAATTTCTGTTAATTCTGCAAAGAGCAGCATATTTGATAACATCAGTTAGCTCACCTTGGCTACTGCAGTTTTCCTCACTGTATGTAAATGTTTTTTAAACATATTAATACTAGTTCACAGAACATACATACATTACAATGAAAGGTGTAATGCCTCTTTTAATTTTCATTTTAACATATTAATAGATTAATAGATTAATAGAATAATAGAATAAAGACCAAAGAAATATGTTAGATTTACCCAAAATGAATTACATCTTATGTCTAACCTCTACAGACACATCAGAGCCAGCAGCAAACACGAGAAGGACTAGTCGAGGTGAGGCTGCTCTCATCGAGATACATGAGCACTGAGTGCCCGGTGATCACATGGAGCTCACGTCTCCAAAATCGTGAAGTATATTTTCAAATAGGAGCTGTGTTTATAAATAAACCACAGATTTGAGATTTAAACAACTAACTTCTGGCTCGAAATGCTATTAAAACTACATTTCATGACACAATAACAGTAATATATATATTTTTACTATGCAAATATGGTGGTTGAAATGCAATGCTGCGTGAACTTAACCAATCAACATACTCAGCTCCCAAGTCCCGCCCGAAAGTTCGGACCTTTGAAAAGTACTGTTCTCCACACGGCTCTTCTCCCTGTACACGAACGACTGCACACCCAAAGACCACTCTGTCAAGCTCTTAAAGGTTGCAGATGACACCACACTGACCGGCCTCATCCAAGGACGGTGGCAAGTCTGCTTACAGACAGGAGGTTAAGGAGCTGGCTGTCTGGTGCAGTCTTAACAAACTGGTGCTGAACATGCTCAAAATGAGCATGATCATGTACTTCAGGAGAAACCCCCCACTTACCATCATGAATAGCACTGTGACTGCAGTGGAGTCATTCAGGTTCCTGGGCACCACCATCTCCCAGGACCTGAAGTGGGACAATCACATAGACTCCATTGTGAAAAAAGCCCAGCAGAGGCCTTGACATCCTTCACCATCTGAGGAAGTTCAATCTGCCATAGGAGTTGCTGAAAAAGTTCTGCTCTGCAATCATTGAATCAGTCCTCTGCACATCAATAACTGTCTGGTTCAGCTCAGCTACCAGCTACCTTCTGTCTCAAAATATTTTTTTTGTATTTCCTCGTATGTGTAAACATATCTGGCAATAAAGCTAATTCTGATTCTGATTCTGATAGTCTAACCTCTCACGTCCCAGTCAAAAGATTCAAGTCAAAAAATATTTTTTGCAACCATAATAAGCTAGAGCATAATTTAGCCACCATAATAAGATTTAGATGAGGTTTCCAGCACGATGTAGAATGAAAAAACAACATTGGAGACTTTCTCTCTCTCTCTCTCTCTCTCTCAGAGAGTTATTGAAAAGAGATCTTAATATTGGGTTGATAGATTTTGAAGCCAAAGATGACAATCCTTGCAGGGTGATCTCTGGTTAGTTTTACACTACCTCATAATTTGCGTACCAACAGTGATTTAGCAAATATGCATGTGTGAGTGTGTATGGTAATGATGTTTTAGCTACAGTTTGTGACTTAAAATGTTAATAATGGAGACATCACAGGCTCCTGTGGCAGCTGGAAATGTAAATGATATAGGCACAAAGATCACTCCTCCATTCTCCCAGAACATTCCACTACTCTCCCAATACCCACCATTTTCCACTCTCTTCCTGTACTGGGATGTTTTCTAGGTCAACAACAACTAAGCAGAAACAATACATTCTTTAACAAATATAAATTAAACCTCACACACATAGAATGGGAGGTCGGCAGGTCCCCTGAGACTGTTGACTATGTGCGTAATGTTTATTTCATATATTACTTTTATTTTGGCCAAGGAACTGCACATTTACATGACCTTACATTTATTAATTTAGCAGATGCTTTTATCCAAAATGACTTATAAATAAGGAGCATCACAACACAATTATTATAAGAGGCGACAATAATTGCCATACAAAATGCCATGTTTAAAGTATAAACTTGATTAGTACCCAAACTGGTACAGAAGAGATAAAAAAAAAGAAAAAGAGTTAAAAAATTGTTACAGGGAGTGTCTTTGCTTATGATTGCAAGTTAGATACGTGCTTGTGGAGGTGGTATATATTTAGCTGTTTCTTGAATGTTTTGATGGTCTAAGCAGATCAGGTGGAGCTTGTCGGGTTGCTCCACCGCAGAGGATCAGACTGTGTGAAGGTTCTGGAAAGTGTAGCCAGTGTTGAGGGTAACATACTTATTGATTTACAAGAAAACATGTGAGGTACTCAGTGTTGGAAAGTTACTAGTTACATGTAAATGTAACTGATAAAATAATTGTCATTAAATTAAGTTACTTATGAAAATGTTAACGGTTACAAATGGAGTTACAACTGAATTTTTCACACACACCCACATACAGATTTAATTGATTGCCATAAAATATTAGACAATGTTTCAGGAGTTCAGAACACAGAATAGGACACATGCTTATTTGATAACTATTTTTTTTCTATTTGGGTTTATGTATATGGTTTATTTTTAAGATTAACAGTTTTTTCAAAGGCATTATTAGATGCCAGTGTTTCCTGTTATAGCTATGCGAAGATTTAACAGAAATAATCAGTGTTGAATACTAATGTAAGGTTAACCCTCCCTGGTTTGAAAATGATTAACAGTTAAAAGCATGAGAAAATTAAAACATAATGTAATCAAAAATTCATCAAATGTAATCAGCTACATTACTTTAATATATTAATTGAAATAGTTACATAATTGTTACATTTTAGATAGGGTAAATTGTAATCTGTAACCTATTACATATGCAAAGTAACCTTCCCAACACTGGGGTTCTTTTTCAAATAAGTAACACCAATTACTTTGTTTTCCCATATGTTGACTGACAACTCTTCTGTTCCCATGTTGAGAAAAATCGGTAGTAAGTGCAGAGGTGTTGTGTGCACTGTGTAAACATTATGCTTACTGTAATTGTAGAATAAAGGTGAACATTTTTGAATCTTACTTGCATTTACATTTATTCATAGGAGATGTTTTTATCCAAAGCTACTTACAATTGAGGAAATAGAACAAGCAATTCATCATAAAGAGGCAAATAAACACAGGAAGTGCTCGTAATACAAAGCTTCAGACATTGCCAGTGTAAGGAGATAAAGTGAGGTGTGATGTGGGCCCTTTTGGGCTCATTGAAGACCACTTGTTCTTTATGATTTGATGGGGTAATTGATGATGAACATAGCTGGATGTTGAAATCGTGCTGTAGAGTTGGAGTTTCAGGGAAGACAAGAAACTCAGTCTTTGCCAGTTTGAGCTGCAGGTGATGTTCTTGTATCCATGCTGAGATATCCGCTAGGCAGCCTGAGATTTGTGCAGCTATTGTTGGTTGAAATTAGCTGTGTGTCATCAGCATAGCAATGATAGGAGAAAATATGTGCTTGTATGATGTGTCCCATTGATGTAGTGTAAATGGAAAAAATGGTCCAAGAACTGATACCTGAGGAACCCCTGTGACTAGTTGATGTGATGTGGATACCTCTCCTCCCCAGGCAACCCTGAAAATGATGAGAGGGTGGACAGAAGAATCTGATGATTCACAGTGTCAAAGGCGGCAGACAGATCAAGCAGAATGAGAACTGATGATTTGTAATCAGCTTTCGCAATCTGCAGGGCTTCGGTGACTGATAGCAATGCAGTCTCAGTTAAATGGCCACTTTTGAAACCTTATGTCCAGTTGGTTATTCTGTGAAATAAATAATGACACCCGGTTGAAAACAACATGTTACATTTGTTTAATTTTTAATGAAAGGAGAGAGACAGGTCTATCTACAAGTAAAGTGTTTAAACAGGTTTTTTGAAGGCAGTGAGAAAAATTCCTGTGAGAAGAGATGATGTTGTGCTGATGATGTGTGTGAGTGCTGGTAAAATTACATGAGAAATTGCTTAGAGAAGGTAAGGTAAGAGGGGGTTGGGTCTAGAGGACAGTAGAATGGCTGGAGAGGAGAAGTTTAGATACCTCTCCCTCAGTGAGGGGATTTTGAGTTCCCGTGTGCATGAAGCTGAGAACTGACTGCTGGTGGTTTTAGTTTTGTCTGTGAAGAATGTAGCAAAATCATCAGCTGTTAAATAGGTGGTAGGAGGAAGTGGAGGGGGAGAGAAGAGAGAGGAGAGAATTTTATGTTTTGAATAGATTAAATGGACTGAAGCGCTGTTGATCTTGTTGTGGAAATATGAAAATTTGGCAGTGTGGACTCCAGAGAAAGATGAAAGCAAAGACTGATACATACGAACGCTATCTCATGGCAATTCTTACGTATTTTACGAGGTGGCTAATTGGTACGAATTCGTACGACCTCACTCATACGATTTAATACGATTTGTCTAAACCGCAGTGAGGGGTAGGTTTAGGGGCGGGGTTCGGTGTATTCACTTCTGATTATACCCTGTATAATTTATTATGTGACGAATAAACAAACCTTGAACCTTGAAGGTCATTCATACAAATTAATGAATACAAAAAATTAATTGGCAACTCATAAAATATGTACGATTTAGCAAAAATCATATAAATTTGTACGAGTGAGGTCATACGAACTTGTACGAAATAGCCACCTCGTAAAATACGTACGAATTGCCGACATATCTTTTGATTTGTGCCATATTCTCTCTGCTGCCCTAAATTTGGTCCAATAATTACGAAGAACATTGTATAGCAAAATCAAATCAAATCTCTTTTATTGTCACATCACCACAGCACGTCACAGAGTTTGTTGTCCAGTGACTGAACGTTAGTCAGCAAAATGGTTGGAAGAGGAGGTCGGAAAGCACGGCGTCTCAGTCTGACGAGGACGCCAGCTCTCTTCCCTCTTTTTCGGCTGTTTCTTTCGTCGCGGTCGTGCGGTCCACACAAAGGGTTCTGATTCCGTGTCTGTGAACAAGGCACCGGCATTCAAGAACTTAAAGTCCGGTTTGCATTGCGTGACGGAGGAGCCAATGTTTAAAATCGTAAACAGTTATACTAACAACATCTAACATGTCATGTTTTCTCGGAGCTTGCAACACGGCTGCCATACTCGGGGCCATCTTGGTTTTCCAGGGGTTAGAATGGGTAGTATGCGCTGACCTGAGGAGAGAGGACAGATATTCTCTAGACAAGAAGTTAAAGTGTTTGTTGCAATATTCACATCCAGAGATGAAAAATGGGTGGGTGAGGTAAGAGAGGATGACACTACAGAGAAAAGATGGGAGGAAGAAAGTGGACAGAGTTTTTGCCTAAAAGTAACTGGTAAGTAACTGATGGGTTAGTGGCACACAGGTAGTATGTTAAATGTGATAAATAATTGATCAGAGATGTGTAGGGGTTTTACCAAGATTTTGCCTGCAATACAATTGTGTGTGTAAGTTAAGTTAAGCTGGTAGCTTGATTTGTGAATGCTTGTAGTGGTAAGTCATTTGAGATCAAATGAGGATAGTAGTGAGTGGAAGTCTGCAGCATAAGGCTTCTCCAGATGAAATGTTGAACTCACCATAGACTAGAAGTGAACTGCTATCCTCAGGGAAAGAGTACAGCAGCCCATCCAGCACAAGGATGCCAAGTTGACCAGGAGGGTGAAAAATTACTACAATATGGAGTTTTTCAGGAACTGTTGCCATAATAACATGAGATTCAAAGGAATTATTATTATTCCTTAATTATACTATTATTCCTCAAAACTAATAAAAACAGTGAAAAGAAAACTCAGACTATGTAACCATTCTGCACTAATTATGTGAACACAAATCCTTTATGTATTTAATTCCTTCAGCTCATTCATTTCACTTTTGGTATAAAACGCTTTTGTATATTAAAATCAAACAAGCAAGCTCAGACCAGGTGAGCTAAAATAGTATAATACATTACTTTCCATAGTAAGTATCTAAGTAACAAAACTCTCTTTATTTTAGCTGGTAGGGAATGTTGATGTTCACTTTTCAATGGAATTTGCTGTTAATTAGATGAAGCGTGCCAATGGAAGTCAATAAAACAGGGGAACAGGGAAAGTCCATAAAGAAATATAACTGGAAGACAATAGAAGTGTAACTTCAGTTCATTATAATAAGTAACAATGCAGTCACCAAAGCAGACTGTGACACACAGTGGCTCTTAGAATACCATTTATGTCAGCAATTTAGCTGTTTAAGTAGAGCAGATAAGAAGCCATCATAGGGATGTGGATGTGTATGCAACAGCTCTGCAGTTCGGCACTCCAGTGTGTTTGAGTTTTGTCTTGTGTCTGACCTCACAAACACAATTAAGAAAATATTTCCACTTCAAACAAGGTGGAATACTCAGAGCACACCCACGTATTATGCGATCTTCACAGACCAATGGCAGCTAAAAGATGTTTAACAGCTGACTCAAAGTTTTCCGTAAAGTTCGGGGGGTCTAAGTCCCCTACTGACCCCTACTAATTAAGGGCTTGAAAAATCACCATCCACCCCCGCCACCCAAACAAAGTCACAACAAAGATTTAGAGGTCTAAAAAAGGCTGTTTACAAAATGGATATAATTCTAAATAATGCATGAGAAATGTTTCAACAGTGTTTAAAAACAATCTTTCAGTAATCACAAAAGTAAGATTTTAAGACAAATAGACTTTTTATGAAAATTCTTAACCGTAAGCAGTGTTTGGGAAAGTTACTTTTAAAAGTAATGCTTTACAATATTGCATTACTTTCGTGCTACTTTTTAAATATGAGCAGGGCTTGATTGTTTGTTTTTAATATAAGAGGTTATATTTATAGCAAATGTAAAAGCCCTTTCACACCAAAAAGTGTAATGAATAAACCTCAGGCTGACGGAAAAGTAAATCACATCTGTACAGAAGATCGCAGAAAAAGAAGGTTCAACACTCTTCAGCAATAAAAACAAAACAACGAAGCACAATTGTTAGTTTATCTAAAGTAATTTTTGCTTATGTTGAACTGGATCATCAAAGGTCAGCAGCAAACACATTGGTTAATAAAATTAGATTATAAACATTTGCATTGTTTAACATGTTTTATTATTGCAGGTTTGTGTCATATTCTGAGTTTGCATTTCACTGTTTTAATTTATTTTGATGAATACTGAATCTGTTTTTTTGTGAGTGAGGTGAATTAATGCACATTCAAATTTATTCTAGAACTACAGTAAGATCATGTTCACACAGCGCACTCTCAGTCAATAAATGGAAAAAAAGTAACTCAGATATTTTCTTGTAAATTAAAAAGTAATGCATTACTTTACTAGATACTTGAAAAAAGTAATATTATTACGTAACTTGCATTACATGTAATGCGTTACCCCCAACACTAAATGTAAGGGGAAAGGATTTTTTGATGTACTATTTGATTACATAAATTTTCTCCATATTGTTTTAATTCCTGTTTTTTTTTCTTCTAGAATTTATGCAAATATAATCATTAAGGTAGAATTATTTGCTGACAAACAGTTTGCCCAAATAATTTTTGTGATTATTATTACTGGTCCCACGCCACTAGCTCCCAGTTGCACCAGAATCCCATTTTTATTTCTAATCAAATAATTCACCCAAAAATTATAATTCTGTCATCCCACCTAACATTAACTTCATAACCATTAAAGTAATTACAAACTATAGGCTAAGCATATTTTTTCACATTATTATTACTTACTTATTTTATTGCATTGTTTTAAATGACACTTTTTGACCTTGTGGTTCGTGAACATCAAAATTCTGTTTGCTTTGAGGATCATACAGGTCACAGTAAACCACTTGAGTGCTTTCTGTTAAAATCAGAATCAGACAATGCATTGACAAACAATAAATACTGTCATTGTTTAATTAGATTGACATATCACAAGTGTTTCACAAAACCTACGTGCTTTGTGTCTACTGAAAGTGTCTTTTGTCTTTAAAAGTGTTGACGTTTGTGTAATTATTAGAAACAATTCTCAACCATTACTCCCCAAATTAAGAGACAGAAATCCTTTAAACAGTCCACCCAGAAGAATGCCCTTGTAAAATTTGCACATTGTACATGTTATTACACATTAAAACTGCATTGAATTGTACAAGAAAGGCACACACACTTAGAGTGTTTGGCAGTAGCCCAGTCCCCTATTGTTTGTGATTTCCTGGTTTGGTGTACAGTAGAGGTTGATTGGCTGCGGATGTGAGCAGACCAGCAGTCTACAATGTAAACACACACACACACACACACACACACACACACACACACACACACACACACACACACACACACACACACAGGATAATCCATAAAGGCAAACAAATCCCTACATATTTTTCACACATAAATACTCAAATTTCTCATTACTGAAATCTCCAGCAATTCTCTCCTCAGCAAAATCCAAAATAATCCTCTCCCTTTTCTTTTCTTACTGTGTCTGTTACGCTTCACTAATACTGCAAAGCAGGCACTCTTGTTTTTTCTATTTTTCTGTCTCTATAACTGAAATCTATGCCAAATCTGTTAAAGGCCACACGAAAGCCTATTAGCCTATTAGCTAGTACAGTGTTTGAATTATATAGGTACAAATAAGTTGACTTTAAATTTGGCATATATTAAAACATAATACATATTAAGGACATAAAACACTCTAAAACAATATATTAAGCACAAATTGAATGTAATGTTTTTGGACATTTGTAAATGCAAATTAATTGCAATTTAATGAAAATATTTAAGTTTACATTATATTTAATGCAATTAGCTGAACATTCGAGTATTTTTTCCACCCACTTTATCATTTCTGTAGAAACTTCTGTACCACTACAATTTCATTTTCAATACAATTAAGCACAATTATTTTTCACAAGGACATGCACATATAAATAATTTAATTTTGCTTTAGTGTAGCCAATCATAGGTGGTTCACTTCTGTAATAAACAAAACCAAAACTACATTTCCGCTGACTATTGCAGGAAAGAGATGCAGTTGTATTCCATTAGTTAGTGATATCACTGACTTGGTTAACTTCGTTTGATCTCAAAGTATTGGTGGACTTAGCTTTGCCTGTGTGCTAAAAATATTAACTTGAATGTTCAAACACAGAGATCTGTATTTATATTCATAAATTAAAGACAATTCGAAGCTCATATAATGTTTATAATAATACAACTCTCACATTTTGTGTGTTTTAGATGTGTTTAAAAGTTTTAGTCAGATCAATGATTGGGAAGGTTGGAAAAACAAAAAACAATCATGTTGTGTCAGGGCAGTACTTTTCCCAAAGTTCAATAAAAAGGTTTCCCCTCAGTTTGTTGATTTATTTATTTATTTTCAATTTTAGATATTTTGTTCTTTCATCTGGGAGATCCAGGACCCACCAGTCCACCTCAGACATTCTCATATAGAAAAACAGATCAAAATTATTGGCTGATTCGTCTTGCGATGAAGAGTATTTACCGACTATTTTACCGATCTGTAAATTCCATATTTGATAATTCAGAAACTACAGAAAATTATGTTCTGACATGCTTGAATGAATGCAACACAAAAACATGCATACATCAACACAAGAAAACAAACTACACTCATCAAGCCTCATTTAAATGGTCTTTACTTTATGAGATTGTGAGATAAAATAATACAAACAAAAAAATCTTCCATTTCTATATATTTTTTATGTTTAGAATTCTCAAAATCACATCCAAGATCTCTTTGTTCTCCCTTTATCGGGATCTTTCTTCATCCATCACTGAAGTCCAGGGCCAGCGGACCACCCGCTGTGAGCAATGCCCATTAAAATCTCTGCATAATGAGAAGGAGATGGGCTGTTATCTTGCAAAGTCTTTGCCATAAACATTGGGCTGAAGTCCATGCGGCTGGAGCTGTAATCTGGCTGTGGGATCAGTGAGGAATGCATCTGTGTTCCTTTCTTGAGATTATGTAAAAATTAAACGGTTTAAATGAGTGTCTGAATTTAATGAGCTATGCTTGTATTTTTGTAATAGGAAAGTGAATAATCTAATTTCATTTAGATCTCTGGTGGAAGAAAGAGTTTTTTGTCCTTAGAGATCCCATGAAATGGCTTGAAGATTGCGGTTTGCTTTCCTGTATTGATGCATACTATTCAGCCTCATCACTTTTATTGCCTTACCCAACAGCCTCTTTCATAATGCTTTCATAAAGCCTCTTTTTCATTCTTAACTACGACTTTTCCCTCAATAAATTCCTAATTTGCTGCTTATTAATAGTAAGGTACAGTGGCGTTGAGGGAGGGATGGGGGTGCTGGGGGCTTTAGCCCCTGATGTTTTGCCAAAAGCCCTGATCTTTTTGAAGATGTACCATTCACTTCACAAATAAAATATGTTTTATTCATTTTATTTGTTATCCAAGTACTAGAAATCCTTCTGTCCGTGATGAAAAAGCAGTCTGCACTGCTGTCTGTGGTAGATTATTGCTTCAATAAACAGTTTCTGGTCCTCAGTGACTTACATAGTATTATTTTCTTTCTATCAAAGTCAATGTGGACCAGCAACTGTTTGGTTTTCCACCTTCTTCAAAATACCTTATTTTGTGTTCAGCACAAGAAAGAAATTAATACATGTTTGGGACAACATGTAAGTGAGTAAATATAATGACAGAAATACAATTTTAGGCTGAACTACCCCTTCAATTACAGTCGTTAGCATGTTTAGTACTGTCCCTTTAAGACCTGCGCGCGTTTCTAATATACACGCGCGCATCCGTTTGTCTCGGCTGTTTACTTTCCTTTTAGACATAACATAACCAACTGAGTCTATACACAAACCTTGTTGTATTTTGGCAGTATTGGCTCAAAAGATAACTTGGTTCAGTTATCAGGCGCTGTTAGGCAGGCTTTTCCGTGCGCGCTCTTCAGGTGTAACGTTATGGACTCAGAAAAAGCGCACTTCTGACCACAATTGAATGAAACATTTAAGCGGAAAGCCTTTAAAACACGCAAAAAGTTGTGAATAAAACTTACAGTTATGAATTTATGATGCACTTACCAACCTGTCGATCTCTAACGTTAGTTCTCTGAAAAGATCAGGATGAGCAAGCGACAAATGCTAGATGTTAGATGTCTTGCCTCCTGTGGTCAGTTCGTTCACCTTTATCATCTGTTTTGTATGCAAAGTAATGCCATATTTCACTTCTACTGTTCTTTTCATTTGTTTGTCTCGGGCGCGTTAATAGTTTAATCTGTTTGATCCGTCATGTTGTTCACTTGTTCTGGTGTCACATTTACCGGATGCGCAGCAATTTGAGAAGCACTGCTGCCTACAGGTGAACTTCGGAACAGCAGCATATGAAATACCGAATTGTGTTAAATTATAATATCGTACCGTTTGAAATATAATAAATACTGGTAATTTTACAGTACCGGTATACCGCGCATCCCTACTTCACGGTTCACGCTTCACTCGTTCAAAAGACGTTGATTCATTCAGGAGTGAAACAAGTGATGTCTTTATGAGCGAGTCACTGAATCATTCGTTCAACTTGATTTTTTTAACAATACCTTGAATATAGAATACATTTTATAAACAGATTGCAGCTATTTGCATTTTGTCAGAACCTCTAGTAAACTGCATGTTATTTGGTTTAGTTGTATTTTTTCCAGAATCATGGTGGGGAAAATAAAATATATACCCATAATATAATACATATAATATAATATAATAAATATAATAAAACATAATAAAAATACCCTGCAATTGTACTTTTTGTATACTAAACTGTTAGAATTAAAGTCTGCTAAATTGGAACAGCTAATTTTAAGGCACTTTAATTGTGCAGAAGCAGTGCTGAAGTCCAACTAAAGATATACTCAAAGTATATTTGATTGTGCTAAAGTGTAAAATCAAAGTATACTTCAGGTACACTTTAAATATCTTGCATTTAAAGATTGATATTATACAGAGATCATACGTGATTCACATATTAATAGTGATAGTAATATACATTTTAGGCACAATATTAAGAAATGTGTATTATGCAATAAAGACATACTCCAATTAACATTTAATTATAATTTTATATCAGTAATGTCAATAAATTTGTTAATGGATTTGAAGTATATTTAGTATGAAAGAAATGTATTTTAAATAAATGACGGTTGTGGGGTGGGGGTGGTGTCTAAGCCCCTTATCTCTCTCAACCCTAGCAACGCCCCTTGTAAGGTAGTTGTTAAGTTAGGATTAGGGATGTAGAATAAGTTCATGTAGAATAAGGCATTAATATGTGCTTAGTTACTACTAATACATGGCTAAAATTCTAGTAATATGCATGCTAATAAGCAACTAGTTAAGAGACCCTAAAATAAATTGTTACCAAAACAAAAAATAAATAAATACATTTATCAGAATAGGCTACTACATTTGAATGGGCATCAGCAGTGAAAGTGCTTTTTTGGGCCCAGATGGTGCATTAATGGTATTTACCTGAAAACAAGCTAGGCAATGCTAACCAGCAAAACCTTTACCTCTTATGTTGCGTTACATTTGTCTGAACTTCAGGGTACGTTCACATGACAGTGATTGAAAAGTTTCTCATACAGAAAATACAGTTGTTTGAAACAATCCCAGCTCACACAGATCCACAAAAACTACTAAAAATATATTATTCGTGCCAGGCCAGTAGTTGCAGATGTCACTTTGTAAAGGAACACTACATGCCTGCGCACATATATATTCCTATATACTGAACATGCATGTGTGTATAATGTCACCATTTTACCAAATTCACACTTTTGTAGTTTACAGACAATAAAGCCATAATTTTGAAACACATACCCTTTGAAGCTCAAGTGTTTGCATTTTCAAGCCTCCAAAATGCTGCTGTCATGTAAATGAATTGCCAAAACACATAAATCATTTTCAGTTTTTAGTCGAAAATGTGTGATAGTGTAAAGCCCCTTGAAAATGAAAATTAGAAACGTTGCTTTGGAAACTAACTGAAATAAAATATAAGTAGAAGTATTAGAATTAGAATTACTATATATATATATATATATATATATATATATATATATATATATATTTGTATTTTATATATAATATTTGTAGCCTCAATTTATTTTTCATTTCAGTGAAATATGATACAAATAGCACAGTTATATAATACAAATAGCACAGTTGAACTATTTATATAACTAAAATAACACTGCTTCGAACAAACAAGTGACAACTTTTAAGAGAACTCTAGAACAAAGAGGAGCTATGGACAAAAATGATCAAAACATCTATTTCGGCATCTGTAATATCTATTTTGTTGTATCAGTAACAGAGGAGAGCGGGGGAGAGAGAAAAGTGTTGGAGAGAGAGGATCAATGGGAGCAGGACATGATGCAAACCACATTCAGACCTGTGTGCCACATGAGCACACAACCACATGCTGTGCAAAAGTTTCATTGTTTATTTTCATATGATTGATTGTGTACACCCGATTGCTGCCCCATCATGACAAAACATGACATTTTTGGCCTCCT
Source organism: Gymnocypris eckloni scoliostomus (assembly GCA_027564155.1). Lineage (NCBI taxonomy): Eukaryota > Metazoa > Chordata > Actinopteri > Cypriniformes > Cyprinidae > Gymnocypris > Gymnocypris eckloni. Next base: position 44,622,365 of record CM050414.1, on the reverse strand, counting down.
ACCTAGATGTCACTGCTAGAGGCGGGTTATTGTTTCCTTTCAATCTCAGAGCAGGAAATGTTCTCATTGTAACTTCACAGAGCCTCATTTGCGATTTTGTTTACAATTTGAGGAGAACGAGGAACTTTACGCATTTTTGTAAGCAAGTAACACGATGCCCAGCCGCGCGTGTTCAGGGTTTATGAGTAAACGCACATACCAGCTCAGTTTGACAGATAATCTATAGTTAGAAACAGTCTACACTAGCCATCACACACACACACACACACACACACACACACACTGGGCTGTGAGTTTGGGTGTGTGTTCAACAACCTCTGTTCCACACCAATAGCCACAGCTCTTAAACATCTCCTCTCAATTTTATTTCAATCTTACTCTACGCAGGGAACACGGGCTCAATTATTGGATGTAATTTGCTGTAAAAACAACAAGAGGCCGAGGGGATGAGGAAAAGTGTAATAAGAAGAGGGAATAGTAGCGATGAGCAAAATGAAAGTCTCTCTCGAAGAGCTCCTTGTATTTCAGGCTTGTGTTTTAATGGAGATGTGTTTGTAATTATGAAATTGAGGACTGTAAGCAGACATGAAACTGTCGGAGAGTTTAGTGAATAAAGCAGTATATGTCGTCATTATAATTTTGTTTTGTTTTATATTTTGTTTAACAATTTTTTTTCACAGTGCTGGAGAAAAGAGGAAATAATTAAGTGAGTATAAAGAACGCAAAGGGTGGTCATACCAAAGGTTGATTTGATTTACTTAATAGAAGTTAATTGATAAATAAAATCTAGGCCTATACTGTAATAGCCTTACTGTATAGCTTTGTAGGTAGGTTGCGTCAAGTTTCTTAGAGACGTTGCCACAGTTCTTCTGGATTTAGTTTCAGTTTTTTCTGTTTCTTCATGTCATTCCAGATGATGGATGATGATGAGATCAGATCTCTGTGTGAAGCACTGGCTGTTGTCAGACGCCTTGTATATACAAATATCTCACTGGATTAATGGCAAAAAATGAATGTTTGGAAATGTAAAAACTGATATCTCTTACACACTACAACAAAATATGGAAATAGCTGGCTTAAACCCATTTTTGTAGGTGGAAATACTAATGGTCTAAGACTTTTAATGTAATTTCTATCAAAAATTGCTTTGTATTTAAATAATTTGTACTGACACATGAACATGAATTGCACTTTTAAAAGTGCTCTTGAGTGTGTTAAGAAACAGTCATTAATATTCTTATTAAATACACTTGAATGTACACTTCTTGTTCACAATGGCAAATGTACAGCCAGAATGCTAGTTGACTGTATGGGCTGCAGAAGCAAAGCTTGAGCAAAGGATCACATTTGTTTACCTAAGCGAATACATCGTTGGAGAAGCAACAACAGTGTTGACGAATAGACAGGCACTTTTCTTGCAGCTGGAGTCAATAAACATTTGTAGGAGTTCTCTTTAAATCTGTCATGGTAAGACAGGATAAACAAATACATTATGGAGGGCTTTTTTGGATCACTAGATTCACTTTTGGTTTAGTGTTTGTGTAACCAGCCTCGCCACTTTCATTAGAAGTTTCAAGTAATCAGGCTCTATTACGTTCATTCCCAGTGGATGTGAAGCTACCACAGACTTTCTTTCTTTTCTTTTTTTATCATCCTGGGGTTACAAAGTGGACCAATCACGACTGTTGTTTGTATAACTGAGATACTGAGGTTTGTTATCACCACAGTTGTGCAAGGATGTGTGCTGCACTCTTGGTATGCATTGGTAAAAATATTTGCTAAGCGTTTGCATTGTGTACTGTCCTAGAATAGGTTTCTGCCCCATGTCGTAACCAATATTTCATTAATTCGTTCATTCATTCATTCATTCATTCATTCATTCATTCATTCATTCATTCATCCATTCTTTTTTCTTGTGTTTATTCTTTCTTTCTGAGGATGTGACCATGAAGGGGAAAAACAAACATGCTTTCACCACAGGCTCACAGCAGCGGGCCGACACACGGTGAGCGAAGTTTCAACTAAAAACACAGACATTCATTAAAGAGACAAACAACCCAAGTCACTGCCAAACACTCTTCCTCTTTTTTCTTACTCAGTCTTCAGTTCTTCCCCCTTGAGTGTGTCCGTTTCCTGAACTTTGTCCTCGACCTTTTCACAAACTCTTCAAACGGCCTCCGAGGAATGTGTTTTCTCATATTTGGTTTGAAATTCCCTGTTTCCCCTTTCACCCTCCGACAGAGAGCATGGAGGTGGCAGAAAAGAAATCGCACACACACAGTAAAATTGGACATGGGTTCCCTGTGGAGAAGCCCAACATTTTTAGTTTGCGATGGGTCAGTTGGCTGTGAGATGCTGCTGAGATGCAGGACGACTCCTGCAGGTCTTGCAAGCTTAAGGGCTGTGTGCATACGTGACCTTTTCCTACTACGTGTACAAACATTTCAATGCATTTTATAGATCTGTACTGGAGACAACTCTCAGCCCATTGTGTTCAATAGCACACTTCTTTAGTGATAATGCCACCAGGATTTGTGTTTCAATATAAGCCTGTGCAGCATTCATCTTTAATAAACCGCTATCAGGATGTCAGCATGCTGTTTTAATCAAGTGTTTTAAATGAATTGATTTTGGAGTGCAATTTCTGGGTGACCTGCTGACTTATAGATGCACACCAATCACAGGCCTTTTGTTCTAAGGACATTTCAGACGGCTGCAGTCCTCTGTGTTTATGCATTGTTGGTTTACATTTACATTTATTCATTTAGCAAACGCTTCTTTCCAAAGCCACTTGCAAATGAGGCAAAATGCGAGCAATTTATTTTAAAGGAACCGATGATGTTAGCGGTACTGCATGACTATATTTCGAGGCAATAGCACAGAACTAGCAGAAGTTTAATTGCAGGAAAGCAGAAAAATAACATTTGTGAACGTGTAATTGGACAAGGCACAATTGATTATAAAGGTTCAACCACATCCCAGGATGTACTGGAAGGTCAGTTGCCAATCAGATCTTCTTCTAGACTAACTGATTGGTTTATCTTTCTAAATTCGGCTCAAATTTGTATAGAAAGAAAATAAATACCATACCAATGACAGTTGATCAGAAAATAAAATGAGCTCAGGTGAAGACCTACATTAAAGCATGCAAGAAATGTAAATGACTTGAAAAGTCAAGAGATGAGAAAAATATTGGCCATAGAGGCTTTACGGCAACGTGAAACACTGATCGGAACCCATATTGCTTTCATAATCTGGAAAATTTCAATGGAAAAAATGTAGGCCGTGACCTATTTTTATCCATCTGGAAAAGAGTTGCTGCAGGCATGACTTATTTTTGTAGGCCAAAAGCCGTTTTAGAACTTCTAGTTCCATCATTCTGAAGTCAATTGTTTTTTTGAATACGTTTATGAGTAAATGCCTGTAATAAAATATGTGGTAAACTCTAGCTCAAGATATTTACACATTTTATTCTATAATGTACAATACATCGGTAAAACCTCTTGTGAGAAGGTTAGCGGTGGCTACCATGTATCTAAAAGGGACTACAGAGGCTGTTGTGACATTAAATGTCATTACGGCAAACTCATTTACTCACTAGTTCACCATAACAGCCCTTGTTTTGTTTATAATAGCAGTTTTGTAAACTGTAATAATTCAACATTTTAGGGAAAATGTTTTTTACAAAAAAAAGAGTTGTCAAAAGCTTATTGGTGGTGGTGGTGACAATAAAGTTTGAATGAAATGTATGTAGGCTTTAAAGTTAACAAAACTGTATTCACATTTCCTGTTCACAGATATTATTTTCTATAATAATCCAAGAGTCAGTGGAAAAATCCTTTGCTACTGGGTTTTTGTCAAGGGAACTAGGTTATGAAAACTTACAGGTTGGCCTACAAAAACACATTGTCACTGCAGTGCTCTATTGATTAGATAATGAAAAGTGGGTGTTACATGCCAGAATGGAACTGAGTGCTTGTAGGGGTTAAACATATTAGAGATGTGTGCCATTGTTGCTGTGAACAACATACACCTATGAATTAGGCATAATAATGGCTAGAATATGCCTCAAGAAAGCAAATGAGTTCATGTTGAATATCAATGTGTCTCTTTTTGTTTTCATATGTAGTGTCTGAGCAAAGACAGATGTCTGTGAGAGCTCTAGATTACAGCTATTTTCTCCATGCTGAGTGTTTTCCTCTATGGATCTGCTTGTCTATCCATCCATCCTTTTATAATTCCATGCTAATACCCAGTGAATATTTTGGTGCAACGATGAATTGCAACACCTATCCTTTACATGCTAAACACAAATTCCTTCTTTATATATCTGTGGCAGTTAAAATAAATGTACTGTACTGACATGTGCACTACATTCCAAGTATTCTAAGGCATACGATAGCTTTGTGCAGGAAACAGACCAAAGTCATGTTATTTGTTTGCTGAAAATATTCAGCTGCCTGCTGATGCCATGAAATCTTATTTGGATTTATGACCAGATTCATATTTGTTTACAAAAACTGTGCCATGACACATTATGCCAGGTCTTTAGTTGTCCAAAGCATGGGAACAGTTAACTTTATATAACTTTTTGACACATGAGGTGCTTACATTTTACAGTTATTCTTATCAGGAAATACGTGGAACACACAGCACTATTATACAATTATTTATTCACCTCACATACTTATTATTTCATTTTAAATGTGCACATGTCAGACCTGCACACACATAATTGTCTGTATTGCATATTGTGTTTTTGCCATTTTGTACATTACCTATTTGTATATTGTTCTTTTGTTGTCTATGTCCTGTCCTGTTGCTGTCATTCTGTTGTGCTGTGGAGCTTCTGTAACTATAACAAATTCCTCGTATGTGTAAACATACCTGGCCAATAAAGCTGATTCTGATTCTGATTGTGAAATGTTGGAAATTCAGGTATTTCCATTTTCCAAAAGGTGTGTCCTAACAGAAAGTGAGTCTGTGTTTAATGTGTGCATCGCATCAGACAGAGTGCAAAAAAGGATGTGTAAAAACAGTCTAAAATAGTCACTTGAAATAAAAAAATATACAAATTTTTGTTTTTAAATTAAAATATCAAATTATGTTTGACATGTAACACATAAAATTGTATGTTAAAATAAAAAGTTATATGCTCAAAACATTCTACCTTATACCTCATGTTGTTTTCCTTTCCTTCTTCCTTTCTTTTTTATAATTTAATGATAAAACAAAAAAGGACAAAAGAATAGTGACTGCTACTGAGGACACATTTTTATGTAACAAATAAAAAGAAAACAAGTAGACAGTATAGAATCAGAACAGAGAATGGAAGATGTTCAGTGAATAACTATAAAAATGTTGGCTGTTGTTGGTAGCCATTGGTTTCTAAAGTATTATTCCATACTATATAATCCATACTATTTAATTCCATGTAATTCATTTACCGACTCACCATAGAAGTGAATGGCTACCAGCAACTCTTTGTTTACCAACATTCTTCAAAATATATTTTCTGTTCAAAGGAAGTTGAGGGTGAGTGAATGATGACAATATTTTAATTTTTGTGTTAACTGTCCCTTTTAGTTCAAACTCAAAATTATGTGAATAACACCAAAAGCTCATTTTTTACTAAATTACTTACACACCAACATAAATGTATAGGCCTACCTGCAGCTTGAAGTGTTTAGAGCAATATTATTTTGTGGTGTTTGTAGGGTTTGCAAAGAGTGTGTGTTTAATGAGCCATGAGCTGCTTATCTGACATCAGACATGAGGCTTGAAAAAGCTCAGCGCACAGACTATGCGCCCCAGAGACTTGGGCTTTCTTTTTTCTCCAAATGCTGCCAAAGCGCAGAGAGCCTTGAGGGCCATCGCCCACATCGCAGAAATATGCGGATGTATCAAATTTCAAAACCAAGCTAAACTTAAAGGACAAGTTTACCAGTTCTTCAATCTCATGGTCAAAGATAAGATAGCGTTGCTTGACCATGTCCCAACCAATAACATTAAGAGGCCGGTCACATGGACAGACACAGAAAAGCGACCAGAAGATTTCACTTTCAGTGATGCAATTTATGACCAATATTATATGAACACCCCTTTCCGATTAATTTGACTTGTCCAGTAATTCCTGAGTTTGTAAGTAATTTAGAGTTTTGCTATTCAAGTAATTCCATTTTCCATTTCCATTTAAAGTGGAAACATATTCTTCAAATTATTGAACATTTCTTTACATGAAGAAAATATGGTTCCTTGTTCTGTGAAATGTTTTTGATTAATCCAAAATGGCTATTTTATGTCACTGCTGTGAAAACCTGCTGTTATTTCTCAATCCTTATATTGTGTTGGGCTCAGTTTGACACACATGGATGTTTTGGAAAGGCAGAACAAATTTTGGTTACATCGGTTGTTAAATCGGGGTCAAATCGACCCCCATTGGTTTCTTTGCAATTTACCAGAAATCAACCCTTTTAAAAATTGCAAAGAGCCAGGTAACTAAAACATAAAACCTTTATAGTAGCTTGGCAAACACAAAACTACGAAATACATGAAAACTGAAATGAAAGACTCTGAATCGTCCAAGGAGTGTTCACTGTTTATTTCACTATTCAAGTTCAAGGTCAAAAAAATCTGTCAAAGCATGTTTTGGGTTGTTAGCTTGGATCTCAGTTACTAATTTGTTGTGACACTGAATTGTCAGAAACACATTTTACCCTCACAAGGGTTTATGAGAACCAGACATAAAAAGGCAGAGGCAATTTACTACAGAGGCTAAGTACAAATAGCAACAACTAAGTGCAAACATTTTTTGATACTGTTCATTGTATCAGACAATTTTGAATTTTGTGGGTCAAACTAACATGTAATAATAAAGATAACAAAACAGACATAGAGGGAAATTATGATATTTCTCACATATTTTATATGTTCTAGTTTTGACATGAATCTTTAGTATTTTTTCATAGTGTCGATAGTGTCGGAAACCAATGGGATGTCCATTTGACCCAGACAAAAATGGTTAAATAATGAGCGCATGAATAAAACAGACACTAAAATGTCACATACTTACAGTCCCGTGCCGTTTTATAGAGACTGGATATCATCAAGTCTTTATTTTTCAGTTATCAATCATCTAATATCCTCTTTGAAAATGTAGCATATTTTTTAGCACTAAAATTGGAAATGAATATTTTCAACCTTATGGCTAGGCGCCATGAACTCACAGACATGTGACACTCTTCGGATTTCTGAAACGCTGCTAGGCATCAATAATCAATGAAATCACTTCACAGCATCTGTGTGATTGTATCTTCAACTCAAGCTTTCAAAAAGACTGTCTGGAAGGACAGTTTGACTGAACCTGTCCTCAAAACCAGATTGCCACTTAAAAGTGAAAAGTGTGCTTTTTCATGCCACTCAGAGACATTTCTAAACATTTCTATTTTTAGCCACTGGCTCTTTGATTGGACCATAGCAATGCATGTGTTGCATACATAAAAGGAAGAGGATGTATTTCTTTAAAAAGAAGAGAGAAAGCAATACGTGTAGATAGAGGTAAGATACTATGGTATCTTCACAGATGACTAGATCACAAAGTGCTGAAGAGTGGTAATGGTATCCAGACTACCTGTGATGTGTCATTCTCACAGAAGCTTCACATTTTCCCTATTTTGTCGCTTTTTCTCTTGCTGAAATTGCACTCTGTGCTATTAACCTAATTAAGTGAGTTGCAGGGGTGTATTCTGGCTGGGTTCTTTACAGTTGTAGGTTCCTCATGTACTACATCTATGGAAAAGTACTACATTAAATGGAAAGAAGTGTAGCTGTTTGTCTGTTGTGTACCAGCAATGGTGGATTAGAGACTTTGTTAAGACTTTGTATTAAAGCTTTAAGGCTGTGATGGTGTTGAGTTCAGTGTGGTGCAGTCAAACACTACAATGTTGAATTACTCTTTGACAATTATATCACAAATGCATCTGGTATGTGTTAATGTTTCTGAAGTACTATCAAATTGACCCTTGTGAAATAAAAAAAGATTGTGTTGAATTGTATCAGATGTGTACTTGTGTGGTGGCTTCTGTGAAAGATAACTCTTGAAGACTTAGGGCTTTGGTGCCAGAAGGAAGATTTTATTATCAGAGATAATGAAGCCGAGAGACTTTGCAGAGAATCTGTAGAATCTGTATTTGCACACTGTTTTATATAGTTTTCCAAATGGTCCACCCAGGAACAATGGGTGCATATCATATACATACATATCATATACTATTGTTTATCAACTTTTGACTCCAATCTATATTTCCTCATGTGATGACAGTATAATATTAACACAAAGAGGACTCAGTTCATCACATGTTAGCACAAGATCATGACGTTTTCTCTTAATGCTGGTTTGTCATATGTGAGCACACACATATGAGAGTTAGTATACTCTTTTAAAATATATTATTTATGTCATACGTTTTTTTTAATGCCAAAGTATACTTTATATAATCAATTTACACTTAAAAAACACCACAGTTTAATGGTATGCTAATCTAACAGGCTCACTGGTTGTTAATAATGGATCTGATCCCTATTACTAAAATCCTTTTGTGAATATTCTGACAGTCATTAATGTCATTTGCAGCTAATATAGAAATCAACATTGGCTCTCAGAAAAACGTGACTCTACCTTCATTTTTGCAAAACTCCAAAAATGTACATGTACAGTACAGTTCACTGCAGTTTGCATTTGAAATGACCACTATGCAGTAAAACACCAACAACCTTTATTGCTTTTCAAAGTATGATTATGGACATACACTAGGCCGGGCATAGGTGGAGAGTATATAAGGCTGTGCAAAGCTAATTTGAGCTTTTTAGCTTTATCCTTTCCCTATGATTATACAGAGGCAGATTATAATTAATAAAATACTTGTAAAAATCTAAAACGGCATGGTTGCTTCAGCATGTGCATTTTTATCTGATATTTGCATTTGTTAACACTATCGATTAGGTTTAGCATAGGTGGTAATTTATTTTCAAATGCGATTAACCTTTTAGCAGGTTAATAGAAATTATGGGGTAACATCATTAACGAACCTTAGGTGTTTCAAATCTGTGACTACTCATAAAAAAGCAGTTTTTAGTTTCAGGCTCCAAATATATCTCACTATAAAATGAATATCTATAACAGAACAACCACTTGAGTGGAAGACCAAGGAAGATGCCTGAAAAAAAATGCTTTTATGTGGAAAAAGTCTGTCCTCATTTTCAACATTGTAATAGAATATAGAATATATTTGTTATTCTATATTTAAATATTATCTTTTATAAATTATTGTTGTTAATTTACAGTATAAGAGCATCAACAGGGTTTTTGTGACAGGTAGGATTTATTTACAACACCTACTCACAGTCTCCAGACTGAACTCAGACTGGCAAACTATGCCCTGTAATTATTTAATATGTCTAATTCATACGATGCTGGTAATTATTTATTATCTACTGCTCCAGCCCACCCTCCCGTCTTTTGTTGGCAGTAATGTACCTCTTTTAATAAACGCATATTAGAATTTGATTTTAATATGTCACACCTAAAAAATGAGGTGGCTTCAATGCAGCAAGCTACTTTTCCCATGTAGCTTGTTCTGGGGTCCAGTATTTCTGAAAGGCAGAATGAAGTACATGTTAGTGATGGTATATTAGGATAAGTACACGTTTGACAGAAATATGCAAGTAATAGACTGATGTAGAGTGAAAGAAAGAAAGGAAGACCTCCCGTCTAATTGGACTATAGGGTTTCACTCTGCCAGTGAACGGCTGAGAAAATGTTTTCACTAGCAAAGAAAAATACCTCCTTAGACTAATAGAAATGAATGTCTGTATTAAACTCAGAAGCTATTTTTGACTGGAGCTCAACGACGGTGGTTTGGAGGTCGTTTCTCGGCAATATGTGTGAGGTTGGCCATGAAATGAATGAGGTGACATTGAGAAGCATTAAATGGCTTCATTCATTTATCTGCTATTAGAGAAACACAAGTTGTTTTATTTCATAACCCACACGATTTGAAACTAGCTGTTGAATCAGTGCTGTGGTAATGTTGGAAAAAGAGGAAGAGAGCAGAAATTAATTAGGAGGAACAGAATAGGCAGGGGAAAGACACAAAGAAACGAAAAACAAACATCAAAAACATTGATCAGAGCAAATAGAGACGTCTGTTTACTTCTCCAAAGACCCAAGTAATCTGATATGTGCCTCCTCTAGAATTTCAGAATAGATCTCAAGAACGTCTCAAGCTGTGCTCAGATTTATTGAGATACTCCAAGGTTTCAAAATCAACATTTCTCATTCTTCCAGGACCAAATGATCTCAGCTGCAATCAGTGTTCATTTCTGTTTAATGACCAATCTTAACTTAGCAATTATTGCCATCTATCATATTTTTAGCAGACCTGGATAGATTACTTACAAACTGTAGTCTGTTACTGGTTACAGATTACATGATGAAAACTGTGGTTAGTAATGTAAACTAGGTTACTCCTTTTAGGTAATGTATTCTGACTACATTTTAGATTATTTTTAGTTCATCACACTTGATTTAAATGTAGGCTATATTGATATATAAAAAAATCCAAAGATCAAGAAAATATTACCGATATTAACCGATGTCAGAGAACCGTAATCATTTACCACACTTGTGAGATTATAATCATGTAATCCATAAAAAATAACTGTAATCTAATTATGAACATATAATTACAAGTACTTTATTTTTGGAATCTTATTACTTAATCAAAATGGCATGCCATCAGTTACAACCCACCTCAGATTTTCCGATTAGCTTGGATATTTTTTCTTATTTAAGTCCACATATAAGTATATAAGTGGAGCTTTGTTTTTGGGGATAGTTTAAAATAGAATTGTAAAGAAAAATGTCAAGATTTATTCTGTCCCACTTAACAACAATTTATTTAAAAAAATCACCAATGCATTTTGTTGCATGTTTGCTGCATGTTTAAGAAATCAAACAAGAAATGTCTGAGAGAAGTTGTTTCTTCAGTAAAGCATGAGAATTGTGTATGTGAAAAATAAATCCTCTACTCTAAATAAGCACAGTATTCGCCCACACACAAGCGTGCGCGCACACACATACACACACAAATCCCAACAGGGATTTGGGTTTATTGTACAAGGGGCTTCAATTAGATAAACAAAGATGAAGTCATTGCAGTCAATTACTGTAATCATCTACTGGAGCGTTCCAAAGGGAACACACGAGGCTGGAGAGGGAGGAGGAAACGACAGAGTCAGAAGAAATGAGGAAGAAAGCGAGGAGAGGGAACCCTGCGAGAATAATGTGGCTAATATGAGTCATGTTTTTACAGAGCAAATTTGAGATGAAACGTTGACAATTCACAATGTCATTCATAAAGTTGAGACTTTAAAAAAATAAATTAATACTTTTATTAATAGGCGCATCGAATTGATCAAAAGTGTCAGTGAAGACATTTATGTTTCAAAAGGTTTTTATTTCAAATAAATGCTGCTCTTTTCAATTTCCTGTTCATCAAAGAATCCTGTAAAAAATATTCCACAAAAATATGAAGCAGCACAACAGTTTTCAAAATGTATAATACAATAAATGTTTATTGAATGGCAAAACAGGAGAATTTCTAAAGAACTGTGTAACACCGAAGACTAGTAATAATCCTGAAAATTAATTTTTGCATTACAAGAATATTTTTTTTTTTCTAAAACAGAAAACAATTATTTTAAATTGTAATGATATTTCATAATATTACTGTTTTTTATCAAATAAATGACATTTCTGCAGAGACATCTGACACAAAAAATGCTGGGGAAAAAAGAATACCAACTAAAAATTGATCTGCTCAAAACATGCTGAAAATTCTCCATTTATTTTCAACAGGCAAAATAAATAAATAAAATAAATAAAAATGTTTTGGGTTTGGAACGAATAGAAGAGGTAGATCTATACTAACTTGGACTAGTTAATAAAGCTAGAACCCATGTAAAACCATACAGTCAGAATCCGGTTTTACTGTAGATGGATTCTCCAGCAGGGGATATAGAAACAGCATGATATTATTTGAAGGGGAAAAGCCAAATCCAAAGTAAAAGCATAGTAGACAGCTGAGAAATTCGTCCTGGCACTAATGCTAACATGATGATGATGTTGCCAGAATATGTGGATGTAAGTATCCGTAAAGAAATGATTCCAAATGTGAGTTGAATGCAGATAAACACACACACACAGCACACACACACGCCGCACACACATGCACACACACACACACACACACACACACACACACACACACACACACACACACACACACACACACACACACACACACACACACACACACACACACACAGCTGCTGATGGAAGGGAAAGGCTTATAAAATCTCTGGGAGTGAACCAAAGCCTCATAAAATAAATAACCACACAATATTTATCTGGGCTTATTATTCATGAGAAAGAAGCGATAGAAGTTAAACCATTAACACACAATCTCACATTCTCTCTCTTAAACACAAACAAACAAACACACACACACACACACACACACACATACACACACACAATCTAAACAAAATGTGTATCTTTGCCATATGGTCATACACATGCTCTCTGTGGCAGCACATCTCCACATTCTTCCACCACACTGAGACTTACATTTATCAGAAAGTAAACATTTTATAAATAAATTATCCAAAGTGACTTGAAGATATATGTTCAGTTTAGCTGTATTTTACTTATTTTTCCAAATTTCTCATTGTATACAGCCACTGGAAATACGAATGCACAATTTTTTCATTTTAATGAAAACTAACTTATAGGGTTATTTTGCCCAACTGAAAATTCTGTCATCATTTACTCACTGTCATTGTTCATCTTTGAAACACAAATTAAGATATTTTTAATGAAACCAGAAAAGTTTCTGTCCCTCCATTAACCCTTTACGATTCCTGTAAAATTTGCCTAAAACGCCTAAAAAAGGCATACCCAAAGTAAATTGCATGCTGTTCTTGGGTCATTTGGATGATATGCATGATGTTTGTCTCCTTTGAAAGGTGACACTCTGATGTTTGTTTCTCAACAGTCAGAATCAATGTAAGTCTTACTGATATTGAGTAATAGCACTTTGAATACAGTAAAAAAACAAAAAAATAATTCCGCCTGCATTTGTTTTTTAAATAGAAGCCTGCAGATGACTATAGCTGGGAGGTATGAACTGGAAAATACATTGGGATCACAGAATGAAGCCTTACCAAGCCAAATTTCCCATTTGATAAACAATATATTAGAAAATTTGTGTTTTACACATGTTTATCTAATTTTATGTCTAGACGCTTCCAAAAAAAATTACACTTGGGAGACTACAAACGACCCTTTGCAACATACAATGCTGTAATTCTTGAATGCTTTAATGTACAGTCATCATTTTGGGCTCTAATGAAAGGTTACACTTAGAGCTATTCAATTTCTCATCCAGATTCACTGTCAATAATTGCTGACACATAGTAACTGAAGCATAAACACATTATAGTGACATTTATTTATAGAATCCAAAATGTGTACACTTTTAAAATTACATATATATTTATAATTTATAATCTAAATAGATTTTGTTCCTATATTTCTATTTCTGTACATAGTACATTATTTAATTTGTGTTTTTTTCTGATATTGGTGTTATATTGTATCCCTACTGTGTTATTTCTATGTATGTCTGTACTATCATGCATGTCTGCATTATATCAACAAAAAGTGGTCTGATAAAGACACTGATTGTACATGCTGTTTTTATTGTATCTTAAAATGAAATCACAAGAATCTCAGCTTTCCATGGATATATGACATGTCCAACTTTAATTTTTTTGAGTTTTTGTGTCTGACGACTTTATCCTGTCCCCACTAGGCGTGCGGCGGTACGCTGGATTCTTAAAGGGTTAAACAAGTCCAGGTAACCAAAATTTAGAAGAGCTAAAAAGGTCATAAAAGCATCCTAAATAAAACCATATGAATAAAACAAATCTGAAATCTGTTCATCATATAAAGTAATCGTATCTCTTCATAAGACTCGGATTAATCCACTCGATTCATGTAGATTTGTTTAATTATGCCTTTATGGCCTTTTTAAATCCTCAAAATTTTGGTTAACCGAACTTTTAAATGGAAGGTACAGAAAACGCTCGGGTTTAATTAAAATATATTAATTCATGTTTTAAAGATTAACCAGAAAAAAAGTTTTTTAAAAAGAGTCTCACGGCTTTGGAACAACATGAGGGTGGGTAAATAATGACATTATTTTCATTTTTCTGTGAACTATTTAATTAATGTGAAATTTAGAGAGGAGAAACAGTCAAAGAAAACAATGTTTCAGGCCTGGTAAGGAATTGAACCCCCTAGTGAGAGACCGAAAGGTCAGCTATGTGCCCAATACAGATATGAGGGTGAATGAGATTGTTAAGGGAATGTGTGTGTCAGGGGCGATAGACTGGATCCAGTGACATTAACATTTGGAGATGAAAGAAGGAAAGGCCTTAAGAGGAAGTGGCAGTGTGATAATGGTGCAGTGGAGAAAAAGCGAAATTCTTCCTCATTCTTCCACCAGCTCTGTCTCAACAGGGGAAGAATGCAATTACTGAGGTGAGCGGCCGTCCCCACTGTGGGCCCGGGTCCTCTGGGATTCTCTCTCTCTCTCTCTCTCTCTCTCTCTCTCTCTCTCTCACACACACACACACACACACACACACACACACACAGAGAGAACAACTGATACAGAGGCATGAGAGGAATGCAGGTGTTCAAAGGCAATGGAAGCTTAAGCATTTGCTGCTCTTTCTGCCCCAACGTGTGAATATGTCAGCCAAATCCTTTAGTCCCTGGACCTCTGTGCTTTAAAGGCCACTACAGCTGGTCACCAGGACATGTTGTGGATGCTGCTCCCCAGTGTGGGATTAAGCTGGTCCCAACAGGTTTCCCTGTTATCTTTATTGGATGTGTGCCTTTAATTGATACTGTAGGACAGCAGAGAGGTGGAAAAAATGATAAGTAACAAGCTAGATTTGCTGTAAAACTGAACTGATTCTGTCCAACTGAAATTGCCAAGTTTCTGAAAACTGAAATTTCCTTTTTTTTATTTGAGTGACAGATGGCCTATTGAATTTAAAAATTCTTATCAAGACATCAATTGTTTAGCATTTAGCAATGCAAGGACCTACAATCTGTTGTTCTTTCCTCGTTTCTTTCATCCTTGTTCTTGTCATGTTCTTGTTAACTTTTTGTATGTTTCTCATTTGTAAATCACTTTGGATAAAAGTGTCTGCTAAATGAATACATGTAAATGTCTTAAAAATAAAAATATGTTCTTTATTGGAATTTTTGGTTCTATAAATAATACTTTACATCCATAGAATGCACTAATGGTTCTTAACAGTGGAAAAAGGTTCTTTAGACTATTAAAAAATATTATTCACACTAAGAAAAAACATGGTTCTTTTAAAAATTGTTCATTGAAAAGTTATTTGCTGAACCAAAAATGGTCCTTCCATGGCATTACTGCAAAAGTGTCCTTTTGGAAAATATTTTTTTAAGAAATGCGTCAAATTAGTTCAACATGTTTGTTTGTTTGCTTGCTTAAACTAGCCTGACCCAGCATAGTGACAGAAAGTTAGCAATACAATTTTGATAGTGCCTAATTTCTCCGATTTTAGACTTTTCACAAATAATGTTTAAAACATGACCTAAAGTCAGTGCTTATTTTGTTTCTCCTAAAGGAGGTACTTGATCTTCATAAAAAAAAGTATGTTGTTTACTTTTTATATTAAGTTCATCCTTTTCATTGCTTTTTTCCAAATTTATATCTGAGAACAGTTTAAAACCCCAAATTAAGTTGAATTATTTGTATTAAATTACATCATAATCATTAATGGGGTTGAATATTTTGCAGAAATTAACTTGCTCGGAATGGCTATAGTTTGCCACCAAATGGTTTGAAAAAAAAAATGTCTATACTTTTTCTTACTATAACTTTGGTAACAGGGTTGAATGGTGGAGCTTGTAATGGGATGCCAAACTGTACCTCATTATAAAGTTTCATTTAGATTTATAACTTTACCAGATGTGTTCTTTCCAAAACATCTTATTATTAAGCAGACAAATCACTGTACTGGCCAATACAAAGACTAGCACCTGAATAAACACAACGCCCATGTTAATCACAGAGAAGAAGCGCTTTACAACTGTAGGTACAACAAAAAGTTCAATGAAATTCATCTGCTAAGTATACACTCTTAAACAGAAAGATTTGAAAAGGTTTTTTTACAGTGATGTTAATAAAGAACCATTTTTTGGAACCAAAAAGAAAAAGTATAAATAACTTTTTGTCCAATAAAAGGTTCTTTATGTAATTGTTAATGTCAATAAAGAGCTTATTTTTATAACAAATATAGAGAAATTAAGTTTAAAAAACAATATGAGATGAGCACTGTAACCTAAACTAATAAATTAGCAATCAAACTAGAAGCTAGATCATTACATTTTTTTGTATGTTGAAAATGCTTCTTTAGACAGAAGCAGCATAGACGTTGTGTGATTCATGCCATGGGGTTTATAAGCTCATGTTTAAAAACAAAAACAAAGTTTCTTTAGTTTCTGGGCAGTGAGCTGGTTTTGTGAGTTAAGATAAACCTGGTTTCTATTACTGTGGAAAAAGAGAGCGGGGTAAAGGAGAGGACACAATCACACACAGAAATGGTATCTTGGGGGCCCCAATAAGCCTGCAAAGGTCAAAATATCCATCATTCACTTTGCGCAAAACACATGTGTGAGAAAATAGTGAGATTGTGACTTCCCCAGGCGCCGCTGATCAGCGCTGGTCATTTATACTGTACAGTCGTCCAGATAACACCTAGCCAAACGTCTAAGCTGGAAGAAATGTCTTCCCCCCACAACACACTCCCTATAGAAATGTGTTCAAAGTAACATAGAAAATGTCTAAAGCTAAACTTTGGAGACAAATGTGCCCCAAAAGTTGAAATAGCTAAATTACAAAAACTCCAATTGGGAATGTCCATGTAATTCAGAATGTCATTCCGAACACAACAAACTTCTTGTTAGCAGATGCATGACAAAAGAAAACTATTTGTTTTCTAAAATCAGCTCAAAATTGTCAAACATGTTTGATATACAGTGGTGTGAAAAAGTTTTTGCCCCCTTCCAGTTGTTTTTTATTTTTTTTATTTTTTTTTTGCATATTTGTCACACTTGAATGATTCAGATCAAACTAATTTGTATATTACACAAAGATAACCCAAATAAATACAAAATGCAGTTTTGAAATAATGACTTAATTTATTAAGGGAAAAAAGCTGTCAAAACCTGCCTGGCCCTACATGAGCTTGAGTTTGATAATACAAACTGACGACCGGACATTATCCTTCAGGATTTTATGATAGAGTGCAGAATTCATGGTTTCATCAATTAAGGCGTGTTGTCCAGGTCATGAAGCTACAAAGAAGCCCAGGCCATCACACTACAACCACCATGTTTGACTGTTGGTTTGATGTTCTTTTTATGAAATGCTGTGTTGGTTTTACGTCAGATGTAACGGGACACACACCTTCCAAAAAGTTTAACTTTTGCCTCATCAGTCCACATGATATTTGCCCAAAAATCTTGGAAATAATCAAGATATTTTTTATCAAATGTGAGACGAGCCTTTGTGTTCTTTTTGGTCAGCAGTGGCTTTTGCCTTGGAACTCTCCCATGGATGCCTTATTGTTTAATCCTGAACACTGAACTTAATTGAGGTAAGTGAAGACTGTCGCTCTTGAGATGCTATTCTGGGTTCTTTTATGATCTCCTAGATCAGTTGTCGTTGTGCTATTGGAGTAATTTTGGTAGGCCAGCCACTCCAGGTAAGGTTCCCCACTATTACAAATGTTCTCCATTTGTGGATAATGGCTCTGACTGTGGTTCGCTGGAGTCCCAAAGCCTTAGAAATGGCTTTATAACCCTTTCCTGACAGATACATGTCAACTATTTTGTTTCTCATCTGTTCTTGAATTTCTTTAGATCAGGGCATGATGTATTGTGCTTTAAGCATGTGTCAGACAGGTTCTATTTAAGTGATTTCTTTATTCAACAGGTCAGGCAGTAATCAGGCTTGGGTTCGGCAAGTGAAATTTAACTCAGCTTTCTAAAATAATGTAGATAAACTCAGTTCATGATTTCTTTCATGATTGAATAGGAGTGGGGCAATTAATTCTTCACATAGGGCTTGGACAGCATTTTTCCCTTAATAAATGAAATAATTTTAAACTGGGTTTTGTATTTACTTGCATTATTTTTGTGTAATATAAAAATAGTTTGAAGTGTGACAAATATGCAAAAATGTTAAAAATACAGCGAAAGGGGCAAAAACCTTTTCACACCAATATTTAAAATACAATTTTCTATGAAATCTGTGAAAACTCAAACATGCTCTAGCTCTGACTTTCAGCAATTAGTGTTTAATTGTCCAAACTTTAAATTGGGGCAAAAATCTGGGCAGAAGTCGTGTAGTGTATTCCAGCCTTAAGTGTCTTTTGTATATATTTGAATTTCAGCCATTCACTTGGAAAGCATGTGTAGATCGAGAGAGAGAAAGTGAAATGAAGTGTGGTTAAAGCCTTGCTATGGATAACAGTAATCTCATCTCATGGGTAGTGTGACATGGCTCTCGTATAAAGGGTTAAAAACAGCAACACACGCATGCAAGCAATCTCACAATCCCTGTGATCTACACAACACATGTATAAACACAAGCGCGGTTTTAACTCAAATCACACTCACTGCACACACACTCATACAAACCCAACACAAACGGCACTAACTGAAAGACAAACAGTCACATTGTAACCAGATGTTGGGAAAAATCAAAACCAAATGATCCGTCCTTGAACATGTGTGTCTGCACACAAATGAAACTCACACATGTTCAAGACACAGATCTACATTTCGTCAGTTATGAGTTAGCATGCGTTACTTCCTAATGAATAATAAACAGAGAGACAGATCACATCATGATCAAATTAACTCATGAGACAAAGGCAGTATACTTCAGCTCATTGTAATATTAATCAGCGTTTCCCTGATTACACATCTACCATTAAATCCAATCCACTGTTTATAATTGCATATGATAAGTTATGGTTTATTTCCCAGATTAATTCCAAATGAAACAATTTTCTCTTTCTTTCTTTCTTTCTTTCTTTCTTTCTTTCTTTCTTTCTTTCTTTCTTTCTTTCTTTCTTTCACATGAAACTTGGCAAAGTCAATTTGTCTTTGCTGAAGTCATTTTAAAGGACCAAAACAAGGTAGTAAATCAACTTTAATAAGACATTCTGGCTGCATGGCGGTTATTTGCGTTAGGGTTCGATTTTCAAACAGTGTAGAGGCGGTTGGTCAGCAGTGGTCAATTTGCGGTCAGTGTTGGGGAGTTTATGAATTTATGGTAAACAAGTTTCTGACAAGAATAATTGTAAACAAAGATCAGAAAGGATGAGGTGCTACATAAAAGAAAGAGGAGAACTGAAGGAACAGCAGTGACTTTTCAGCAGCCTTGTTTCCAGATTTTCTTTATTTTCCAAATTAATTTCTTCCAAAGGGATTTCTAACAATTTTTCCAATAAAAGAACCTTAAACCAAACCAGCCAGCTCCAGGATGAATCATAACATTACTGGAAGGGAAAACGTTTTTGGAAATGGAATAAAATACAAAGGAGCATTGAACTGTGTAACTTTTTATCATTTTATACATATATATATATATATATATATAAAAATTGTTATGACAGAGTGCAAAAAAACATCTTCCAAACTGTCTTTAATCAAATACACTTTGATAATCGATAATGATTTATATTTCAGAGCTGCAAGGACAGATTTAGCAGGAAATTGCATACATACAGTACATCACATCACTCCAGGGGCGTAGCAGCCATTTTAAAAGTGGTTGGGACAGCTGTCAGTGTCAGGTGATGTGACCCTCAAAGGAAAATTAATTATGTACATAATGTACAAAGTAAGTACATTCATGTTCCTATAATAAATTCTAAATATCGTGAATACTGTATCGTAAAAAGCACCATACAAATAATCTTGAATTGAAATAGAGTACCAGTTGGCATTTAGATCACCATTGTTGCAATTTTGGGAACATGTCATGATAGCTTACAGGAACCTATTTTGTGAATTCGTACTCAAATTTGACTTGGGACTTTGACACCACTGTTGACATCTATATTTGAGACCACTGTGGACATCTATATTTTCTAATGAAATAAAAATATACTTTTTATGAAATAAAGATATTTTATGGACAATATTTAAATTACACTACACTTGAACAATATCTTATTTCTTAATTATTAACACTTGGACTCGGGAAAGGATAATTCTACTTAAAAAAATTTAGGACCACAGTCAAAAATTTAGGAGCACCTTATCAATAATAAATAATTCTGATCAAAATGAAACTTTCCATTGTGAGGTGATATTTGACTACTTAAAGTCATTTACAGGGAATTTAGATTTTGCCTTTGTAATGGCATTTTTGTAACTTTATTAAAAGTACGTAATTTTTTATGTAAAAAAAAATAAAATAAAAAAGTATATATATATATATATAAAAGCTTTTTACCATTTCTGATTAAAATAACAGAATAGAAACAAGAAGAACAAGAAGTAGATTGAGAATAAGTTATCAATCAAATTAAATCAGTATTTAAGAAATAAATGTGTAGGCCTACTACAGAGGTGGCACAGAAGAACACACACGGTCCTTGTATGTGCATTTTCAGACGATTAATGAGGCTCAGGTTGTTGTTGTTTTTTTTTTTTTGTAATATATAAATATTAAATGATTTAAATAACAGAAAAAAATATACTTTTTTTATTTTTTTTTATTTTACTAAAACTGCCAGTAGGTGGCGGCAAGTTACTGATTTGATCACTGAATCATTTATTCAATTGATTCGTATGAACAGCTGATTCATTCAGGAACAAAGCATTTGACTGTCTTTATGAATGGGTAATCGAATCATTGACTCACTAGATTCGTTTAAAAACGCAGTTCATTCATAAACGAAACACAGCTGTGTTTGAATGGAGATGCGCAGCGGCTCAGCTAAGACTTTGTTTGAAACTATTTTCGTTGACGAAATAGAGCAAAATAAGGCCATAGTGTTATAGTCAGACAATATTAGTCACTTAATATTAACTTCTTGTTTAATTAACTGTTGTATTAAATCAACATTTGCAAACTCCCTTAATAGCCTAATCATTAAAAGCTGTAACTCATCTTAGTTCATCGCGATCCTTACACTACACAATGAATCTCTTATTTAGGCTCCACTCTGTCCACACTTTGTTTGTTATAACGAGAAGATACGTCTGTCTGTGATAGGCCTACATTACTCAATTGCAAAAGCAAGTACGTTCGAAACCTTTGAAGCTCTCTCAGCGCAAACACAAATATGCTGATCGGGTCATTTGCACAGGTGCTCCTAAATTTTTTTTTTTTGTCGACTCGCACGCAGTAGTTTTCAGTCGCAAATGCACACAATGTAGAGCCCTGATACAGCGTTACAGTAGGTTAAATCATAAAATGGGAATTTGACATTCACATACTGTGTGTGTTTGGGGAAAAAAAGAGGACATAATTGTCCTCTGATTTTTTCTGCGGTGCATTGTACCCCAGAGTGCCAAAGAGCAAAGAATTGAATGAAAGAAACCGCGAGAGTAACGGGAGATTTAAAGCTCATGGAAGGAGAGCCGAAGCACAACCAGAATAATGTTCTTCCGCCAGATAAATGCAGTTTTACTTTTTGACCACTAGATGGTCAAAAGTTTCGTGGCATAGGTATATTTAACCAACTTTGTGTAAAAAAACAACAACAAAAAAATAGATTATAAATAAATAACCGATTGACATATTGACAAACAGCATACATTCCTATGAATTTGAATATTTTGCAAATGCATCATAAATGATAAATTCTATGATCATAATCAGATAGCCTAATCCAGGAAGATGGATAAATATACATTATATCATATTTATTATGTTAGAATTCCTAAAGTAATGTTTTACAATAAAGTGTAATTTGTCAACATTATTTAATGCATGATTTGCTAACCTGGACTAATAATGAGCTATAGTTTTACAGCATTTTGTTGATGAGTTGTTTGAAAAACAGTTAACCTATTTTTTGTGTAAGTTCACTGTGTATTAACTAATGTTGAGATACAGCTTTTGATTTAAAGAAAACATTAGCAATCTCATTAGCACACTTAACTAAGATTAATAAATGCTGTAGCTCACATGTACTAATTTTTGTAATGTAATGTTAACAAATAAAACCTAAAGTATTAATATTCCAGAGAAAATACTCATTAGAATCAAAGGATCGGTCGTGTTAAGGCTCTTCTAGTACATTTTTGACAAGGTACACAAACAGAACACTTGGAAAGGAAACAGCAGACATTTTTCACTTGAGCTTTGTGATAATTATTTCTCTGACAACTCAACCAATCATGTTAATGTGGCCAATTAATTGGAGACAAACGACTTAATGATGAACAGGTGAAAGGCAACAACAGAGGGTGCTTTCCGTTAATAAAACAGACACACAGACTAGTTGGACGCATTTGCTGAGACTTAAGTTTGTTTTAAGTTTATTAACCTCACATTTGTTTTTGAAATGCCTCCAAAAAAAGCTTCTGCGGAGCCAGCTGCTGCAGTCCCAAAAGATTCTGAGAATGAAATCACTGAAACAAAAGCAGGTTGGCAAGCAGTTTTGTGAAATTTTCCAAGTCCTTAATTGATTGTTGTATGTTCCTATTAGGATCTGTATTCGTAGGCTATGACTACTGTGTTTCTCTTTGACTTGTTTAAATCTGGCTTCAGATGCTTCTAAAAGCTCAAGCACTAAGGCCACTGGACGGAAGGTTGCTCCACACCCATCCACGATGGCGATGGTGAAAGAAGCTCTGAAAGAGCTGGACTCCAAAAGGGTGTTTCGGCTCAGGCCATTCGGGGTTATATAAAAGAGAATACACAACTGTGGATGAGACGAGGCTGAAGTTTATGGTGCGTCGATCCCTGAACAAAGGCATCGAGACTGGTGTCTTTGTGAGACCTGCAAATTCTGGGTCAACAACTACAGGTGCCCAAGGACGCTTCCGGGTAACTTAGTTTCTTGGATCCTTTTTATATGAATCATTGTTAGGGTTTCTGATATAATGCAGTTCCTGACATGATTGTCGCCATGTCTTTTTATTTTAGATTAGTGCCAAGACCAAAGCAAAGGAGGCTAAGGCACAGTCAAAGGAAAATGCTGATCCCGATGTACCGAAAGCACCTAAACCCAAGAAAGCCAAGGCAACTAAAACCAAGGTTGAAGGTAAAGTTAATAGATTCTACAGTTTTCTTAATTTGTAGGATTTACTTTAAAACTCCCTCGGGTACAATTCTTTAATTACAAAGGATTGTATGTAGTGCATTAAATATAAAATGAGATAGAAATACTAAAATGTTCTTTTCCTTATTTAAAACTTGAAAAATACAGTGGGAAATTCTTGGCTTACTTGCAATTTTTCCTGAGTTTACAGCCAGCCAAACTTAATCTGAACTTTTAAATATGCACTGCAGTTATGTTTATTAATAGACAGAACTTTTTAAACCATTGTGCTTCCTAAAATTCGTTATTGGTGTAAATGTGCCTTAGAAATAAAAGTCCTTGTTCGATATTTGTAGGTCTAGTCTATATCAAAATGATAGTCATTTGTGACTGCTTTAGTCTTTTTAATGGTAGATCATAATTAGTTAAATTTTTATATAGCACTTTTCTAGTACTGCACATGGTAAGGTGGTATATCGGAGCATACCAATGCATTTTGGCAAATATTTTTACCATGTTGGGTATTCTCTTCCATTTCTCCATCCAAGGAGCAAGCAAAGAAAAGTCCACAAAGAAAAGGATGCTACAGATGTGAGTTATGTCTTATTTTCACCTTCTACATGAGCAGACATACTCCGATGTAAAGTCTGAATGCACCCCTACCCCTTTCTATCGTTCCTCCTGTTCTCTTAGGATGCTAAGCCGAAGACGCCTGAGAGAGATGGCACTGCCTCAAAGGTGGCCCCTGCTAAGAAGCCAAAGGCGAAGAATGTTGCAGGGGAGGGTGGAACTGAGCCCAAACAGAGCAAAACTAAAAAAGCCTCTAAGGCATCAAAAGGAGTTGAGGAACCAGCAGCTAAGAAAGCTGGAAAGAAAACTGCGAAGGTAGAGGAGGGTGGATCGGGAGAAAAAGGTGCTGCCGCCGCTACAAAAGCCCCAGGGAGACGAGGAAAGAAGTGATGCAGGAACTTGAACTTTTTTTTTTTTTTATTCGCCATGTAGTTTTTATCTGTGCACTTAAACCGGTTACCAAATAAAGAATTTTACCTTTTCAAAAATGTGTACCTGGTATTTCCTTTAATCTGGTCGGAGGGGGCAATTGTTTAAAGCTCTTCTGAGGTGGTTAGGACTAGGTTAATCATTAACTGTCAGCTAGTGGGGGTTGTTGGAGCCCCATCATTGTGTTGCACAAATCTGTGAAACTTGACTAAACCAACAGCGGTTTTTAGGACTTTGTGCCACTTCAAAAAACTACCGTAATATTAATGGAACCATTATTCACATTTTAAAAAAACAGTAAGCCGATTCAAGTGTCTTAGACAGACAGACAGGAAAAGCTGACTGAAGTGCTATGCATAAGGTGCAGTGTTACACAGCACTGTAAAGTTTAAAATAATGCACTACATCAGACAATCTGAGTGCACTGTCTGAAAGCAGCTGTCCATAAATGAGTAACGAAGACACTTGGCCAAATCTCTTTTGCTAGTATGTTTATCTAAAGCGCTGCAGGTAGCATTTGTAGGCTAGAACCTGCAAACTAAATGACATTTTAGCAATTCTGGTTCCCTTGCAGTCAATGGGCTTTTGGATAAAAGCATGAAATAAGGTCTGTGGTAAATGTACATTATTTCCACGTTTTAAACTTCTGTGACAAAATACATCTGCAATACCCGCTTGCAATTGTTTCAAAGGTGATTGCTAATAAGTGGATAAATGGGACTAAAGAGGTTGTCTGGGACCTTAACCTGTAAACCATCACACTAGTCCACTTTAACAGCCACATTGCAAACTATTCTAACAAACATTCAGGGAAAATATTTGACAGATTTTAAGCGTATCCGGGGTGCTAAAGTCATGTGACCATGATATAGTTTATAGCCTATGTTTAGCTTTTTACTTCTGTTGATAAAATTTCTGCTCTAAAGTTAAAAAAAAGTTCATTTGTGAAGATTATGATTAACAAAATGCATACGAATCAAGCTTTTGTTGGTGTCGGAGCTTATTTTCTGAAATATTCGATAAGCCAATGAAAAATCCTATTGGGATTTTGTAAAGGAAGCCTTGCCCTGCATCCCAATGTGCATACTTGGATAGTATGCACATTGGGATGCAGGCAGGGTGATGTGAACTTCCGGATAGACCTACAAATATACATGACTGCACCGCTCTATGGTTTCATCTGAGGGTGTTTTTGCGTTTGAGAGTACTTTACAACTCTACATACTGTGGTTTTTCCCTTATGTATGTTGATATATTTATGCTATATATCTTTACAATGATAAAAAGTATTTAGACTGGCTAAAGCTGATCCCGAATCAGAATTTTAAAACCCTCCACCCAGGTTAAGCAGGGCAGGGCTCTGGGCCGAATCTGAGCAGTCAAGACAATCACATTCAAAATACTTGCTGATCTGCAGGAAAGACGCCCAGATCAGAGGTCAGCTGACAATGGCATTCTTCACTGTGGGACTGAGACCGTGTGAAGCTTTGGCCCCTTGAAGGGATGTTTAATAAGACAGTCTTTACTGTGCAGTTTCCACCGAGCTCGGGTCCCGAGGGCCTGCAGAAGCCTGGGGCCCAAAATCCTCTGATTACCCTCTCATTAGCGTAAGGCTCCGAGCCAGGTGAAATTACTGAAGAGTGGGACGGTGGGGAAGAAGAGGAAAACAGACTGAATTACCACAGGTGGACAGAGGGGACAGGAAAACAGATTGATGAGGTGGATGTGGACAAGGAAGACGGATTGAGGAAGTGAAAACAAATGGAATGATATGAAAGAGGACAAATAGACTGGGCTATAAAGCAAAGACAGACTGATTGAAAGAATGATAGAGGTCGGCAAACACTAAACCATACACAGACTGAGGGAGGCATGGACAGATTGATGGAGAGAAGGAAAGATAACCTTAGGCTGAGAGTGAAGCGAAACAGCTGAGCGTGGCCTGCTCTATCTGATGGGGTTTGGACTCTTCCTGGTTGGGATGAGCTACTGTGAGTTGTGACATGACTGTAACCACCATAGACAGTGAGGACATCTTTCTCTTTTCTGACTAATGTAATCAATCTCTCTGTATATTTGTTTCTTCTTTTGGAAAGTCATATAAATACTATCATGGGTTTTTAATTTTACTATTGGATCAAATAGGAATGCAAAAGTTATATTTGCTATAGTTCACCAATACAGTTTATATATGTTCACCCAACTATGACGACTTCCACTTTGGAGAATCCCAGAAATATGAAAAGTATCCATGGATAATGCAGGCTATCATTGTACATGCAATTCATAATTGATTGCGACAAGAAATATGAATAGAGCTGTTTTCTGCTTAGGCATATGAGAAAGAATGTGTGCATGTTTTAAAATATCTAAATATTTAACATATAATATGAAATGTTAAAATAAAAATATTTGCAAAGTTGGTTTGAATGGATTACTTTACAGTAAATTCTAGGTTTTATTTTCATTCCTGATGATCCCTTTAAATCTCTTTAATACTTGGTTTGGTCATGTTCAAGACATGGTTATGACCTTGAGTTGTGGTTATGACTTCACAAAGCAGCGCCTGATATATGCTATCCATTACAACTAAACAAATTGTGAAAAGTCTTGTCATAATAATGTGTTTTCAATACACTATCAGCCAAGTGTACAGGAGAGTTTAAAAGCAGAAATGCGCAGTAATGCGTACCATGTAATAATGTGTGCTGTTTGAGCTGTAAAGCTGTCTAGATTGCAGGGCTGGCCCCTGAGCATTAGTTTTTGGAGGCCCAACCAAAACAATTTTTAGGACAGTTAGGAAGTGAGAATACAATACCTTTTCAGGCCAAGCTTTCTTATATGGTATTTATTTTGTGCTATCCTCATCACAAAATCATCAACTAGTTTGCTAAAGTTTACATGCTCTAGGGGATCCCGGGGCCCAAGTACTCATCTCACACTGTTATAGCTGAGGGCCTTTTTGTTCAACTGTTTTTGGCAGAATTGTCAGAGTGGCTTGAGACTTCGAAGGCCTGTCCCAGCTCTGCTACATCATCTTTTTTGTAAATAGAACAACTTTTATCAGGGGATTAATTTGTGACTCTGCATTAGTAACATGGTGGATTTTCCTCCTTATTTTACACAAATCAAGTCACAATCATTTTCTATGTCAATCAGCAGTGTCACAGATGCTGTTCACAAAGCTTCAACCCGGAACATTCTTTTAACCCTTATAATGACCAATGAATGCCCCTAATCGCGGAATGTTAATAATGCACAGACCATTCACACACAAACACCTTATGAAGAGTCTGGCTTTATATCACTCTTATCTACATCCCCTCTCCAGTTAGGTCTACCAATATGCTTCAGTGCACACAAGAATGAAGGCTAGACATAAAGAGCTGAGTGTTCACAAACACACACACACACACACACACACATACACACAGCTCTGTAATAGGACAGACCTCTGTCCTTATCTTCCCCGTCATTCTATAATGGATGGCCATTCACATAAAGGTCACATACACACTCTGTCAACACTCAGGCACCAGAGACGTCCCTCTGACAAGTGTGTCACACACAGAAGTATACACTAAACACACAATAAAGCACAAGAGAATTACCTTCTATAAAACAGACCAATAAAACAAAGAGACTTCAAAAACAAAACGAGAGTGTTTGTCAATGAGAATGCTTTTTCAGTCGCAGAATAAAATGTCATTACCGACATTTTGATTGGAAAATATAATGGATTGGCTAAGTTTAGAGTAACAATATAAAATGTTTTATAAACTGAGAGCGATATCTGTTATTACAAAGACAAAGGCTGTATGTTGTTAGTTCCCAATCACCAATTAGAAATGATTTCTGTATCCTGAGCTACAATACTCATCTTAAAAACCTAAAACTAAAGACTTGGAGAAAATAATTTTCCTTCCTGTTTTGAGGTATGTAGGGGCTAAGCACCGAACGTTTGTAGCCCGTTTGAACGTTGAACTCATTTGAACATTGAAGACTCCTGATGTTAACACACAGAATCACCAAAGGAGAACACAGAACGATTGACAGTTTTTTTGTTTTTCCATGTCTATTGCAGCTCTTAGATTAATTTATAGGAAAATTACAAAATGTGGCTAACTTTATTAGGGGGGACATGAATAGAACCCTGGACAATTTTGATCTCTCTCAAATCAACTCTAGTGCTTCTATCAATGCAAATATTCACTTTTCTTTTGGTACATTTTCTTTTAACGCTTTGTCCTGGAAACGGCAACTTATGTTTTAATTTCAGGTGTGCTTCATTAGCACTATGATTTGAGCATACCTGCTAAATTTAATGACAGCGCCATCTACAGGTCATGAAATCTTAAATATTTTGCTTATAACCTGTGAAATGCTTGTCTATGGGTTCCTTGAGTCCTGCAGAATGCGTTTATAGTAATATTGCCCGATGTGGACAAATTGCCCATGCACCATTTTGAGACTTTATTGTAAATATTGATATATTTTAAACACTTTGACATATTGGCAAAACATTTGGTAGAGCTCACTGACAGCATAACATTAAGGTATCTGAGAAGCTGGAAGGCATCACCACTTAGTGTTCCAAAGATATACAGTTTTTTGCCCCAGTACTTATACATTTTAGAAAAAATCCTCCATAGTTAGTTTTCTTGGTGTTGTTACATTCCTTGGTTCCTGTATGTATTATTTCAGAGAATTATGACTGTCATTTCTTATAACTTGATCATAATAAGGACATGAATAACAAACTACTGCCAACCACCAGTGAGACAGCAAAGCATACTTCAATGAGCACTGCCTACATCATCTGTAAACTGTGTAAATGTACTTTATAAACTTTTAATTTATTTTACACTTCAATAATATCCTTCACTACTCCAACTATCACATACATCTACTGAGTTACCTAACAATCAATGATTTGTACTAAATTTAGCTAACTAGCATTGACATAATGTTCACATTGAATAGCCAGCTAACAGATATGGACTAAAGCCACAAAATTCCATTTTCAAACTGAAGGCTATGCTGGCTTTTAGAAATATGTTTTTCAGCCTATAATTTAACGATACAATATCTGAACTGAAAGTGTCAGTGGAATATTATCCCTTTTGAAATGTAGTTTGGCACATACTTTTAAAACATACTTATTTCTATTCCATTTCATGAACATATTTTTCAGTTTGCTTTATGAAAAGCCTAATAACAACAACCCTTGAATGTGTTAAAATCACTGGCATCTCGTGGCTTATTGCTTTAGTATAGAGTTAAGAACACAACCTTGCACATAGACGCTTCATCTGGACAGCTGTTAAAGTTGGGATGTTCTGATTTTTGGCTTGAGTAATGAGGAAAATGATAAATCCATATGTGAAGGAAGAGAGGAGTGTGCTGACTGTTGTCTTTTGTCCTGCAAAGGGATGCATGGTAAGAGGGAGAGGCTGGCAGGCATTGTTTTAAAGACAAAGATTGGAATGGGGGTTGGGTTGGACTTGAGGAATGTGCTTTGTGTTCTTCCTCAAAAGATAAAGGCTCCTGGAGCAAACACACGCAGCTAAGACAGACATTTAGCCTTGTCAAAAAGATTTCAGAATATAATAAGAAAATAGCATTTTGTTTCTTTCTTTTTATTCTAAAATTTTAACAGCTTTTGACATTGCATTTGAGGCTGCAAAATATATAATTTTGACACCAACATTTTACTGAATAAGCGAATAAATAAAACCATGGTAGTATAATACTGTACTACATTTAATGTCAATCTTAGTAAAAGTATTGTGTCCAGACTAGAGAACTACCAATATAATTTTTTGCATGACTCATTATTATATACACATTTATGATAACTGATATGCTGAATGTTTATTTTAAATACTAGTAATTTTTTACTTTTTAATAATATTAAATACATAATTACTGAAACATTTCATCAATACAATATCAATATGCATTATAAATATTGTTGTTTTTGTTCTTACTTTGATGCAAAGGTATCTTACACAGTGACCAAGAGGGGACGTCTTCTGATTGACTGATGATCCGATCTGCTTGATCCAATCTCGGTGATCGAAAGGTAATGCCAAGTGTAAACGCATATCGTGGCCATGACAAAACTAAGTGAACTGAACACATCCCTCCCGGTCACCCTAATTTTACCATCTAAATGGCAGCATATTTATATTTATTCTATATTTGTTTTGGGCTACATCTTGAAATGCTACGTGTTTGTCAGTTTAGAAAAACTTATAACTGATAGATCAGAAAAGTGTGAACATCTTTTTAGAAAAAGAAGATAGAGGTTAAACTAATTGGTGTATCTCTTGTTGGGGCTGTGATTTTCATCCATTTACTTAATTTCAGCAATGCGGGTCTAAGGATAATTATCTTTAAGTACATATTTTAGATAATTAGCTTTAAGAATTAGAAACAAACGAGTAAACCATCAAGGCACATTACTGCAATAATGCATTTCAGGGGAAAATACTAATAATTGCCATTAAAAGACTGTAAACAGTCTTAATTGTTCCAAATTACTTTGTTTCTTTATGCAATATATTATTTATTTTTATATATTTAGGTTTTTGGATGTAAGTTTACCTGGACATGTTTCCATGAGACAAAATTGACTAAATTCCACTGCATGCCAGATGTGTTTGCAAGAATTGGATAAATAAACTTAAAGACAGACGATCAAGGAAGCTGCAACGTGGGAGAAAAAAAAGAGAGATGAAGCCACAAGAAGATGGAAGGTTTAAGTCAAGGACATTTTCAAGGAGTCTTGAGAAAGAACTGGTTCTTTCTTCTGAAGGGATTGGGGACAAGAGATCCATTGGTGTAGAGAGACAAACCAGGGGGGAAGGGAACTCTAAGCCCCATTCCCAAATCTCACTCGCACCTCTGCAGAGCAGAGAAGGTCATTGTCTCTTCAGGGAGGAATGCTTAAAACTAGAATGTCCAAGAAATTGGATCACCCCAAAACAATTATGGAAATATGCATCCATCAGGTGTGTGTGTATGTGTGCGGAGACGGCGGCATATTCAGTCACAGATAAAAGGATCAAGGAGGAGCTTGGGAAAAAGTTTGTGAAACGGCAAGAGAGCAAGAATTAAAAAGGTTATATCCAATTTTTGTTTATTTAGATTTTTCTCTGAGGTCAAATTAGAATGCCTGTGAAAGATTTTATGCTACAAAAACAGACATAATTTAGTTTTCATGACCATTTTTACGCTTTCTCCGACCCTTAGAATTTAACAGCCTTCTTAATTCAACAGTTTATATGTTCTGCTGTGCTTTGAAAGCATGCGTAAAAGCGCTCTTTAGCTTTCCATTTGTTGTGCTTACAGGTTGCTGTAAGTTTGCTGTCAGATCCTGTTTTGATGCCCCACCATTCAGTAACATTCTCTTTACAAATCTGAATAACATTGCAAAATGTTCACAAACAATCTGCAAACGAAATGTGGCACTCAATGGTTACAATCAGATTGAATAACCAGGATCTAAATCTCAAAAATAAACTTCAGCCACCCATTCTCAACATTTGAGCATAAACATGTTCTGCAGAGTAGAAGGTGCTACACACAGCCAAATTTTGACAGACTTTACCACCTTTTACATTTCTCAACAGTCCCTCTGGTATTTACAAATAGTAGTGTCTGTCATACTTCCTTCTTACCTCAAAGATGTCACATTTACCATTCAGTGAATTATCACAGACAAAATTAAGTCTTTTTTATACGAATCCTTGCAATTGGGAATTGGGGTGAATGATTTCCCCATGTAGATTTCACAATGGGTTCAAGTTGGTAACATTTATTCACCTTGTTTACCAACAAAATACAGTGCACTTATCGCATACATGCATGCTTTTACATTGTAAAATACCTACCTGTAATTACAACTTTAATTAATTTCTGTAGTTCTATTTATAATTACACTGTTGACCCCACCTTTACCCACCAAACCACTTAACCTTAAGCATATCCCACCTAAATAGCAGAAAATGTGATTTGCAATTCAACATGAACACAATAGGTACATTGTACCTAACCATTTTTGACATCAATAGAAACCCATGTGATTAAAAGAGAAGAGTTATTGTGTTATTAAAAGAGAAGCAAAGAAAAACTATTCAAAACAAGACTAAATGTATAGTTTTATTGTAACAGAAACCCAGATTACACTAACAAAGAAAATGAATCTTTTACATAAATCAAGATGTATGTATATACAAAAACAAGAGGCAACATAATAAAACTCCCTGGTTTGTTCTTGTTGGTCTCCAATGTGAAGACCAAATCCTCCAACCCATAAACCCACGTGTGGTATGAAAGGGTGGCTTTTGAATCTTGTGGTTAGTTGATGATGGACACCAGCTTCAAGTTGTTGAGTCAAACCAGCACATCATTCCCGTAATAAACAAAACAGTATGGCACACGTTCAAAGGTTGTATCGAGTCTCTCGGCTTCTCATAAAATAACAGACAGTCTTTAATTTGGTCGCTTTTTAGTGCCAGTCAAGTGTTGCAGATATCAATCTGTGTGTGTGTGTGTGTGCATGTGTATTTGTATAAGCATGTATAGTTCGCATATTTTATCCATCAATGGAAACTCTGCGTCATTCATGTCTTTCTCTTCAGAAAAAAGTGCTCAGACTGTTGTGCTTGTTTTTCTTATTGCTGCTCACATACACACTCACACAGAGTGCATCATTTTAAAACAAAATATCAATTACTTGGCACTTAGTGTGTGTGAGTGTGTCCTTTCACGCAAAGCACATCCTTAATACGAGGGATGAAGTCGTCATTAATAATCTCTTACTTGCATCCAAATTCTTGCATTATAAAGATCATATTTCTAATCTTTTGCTGTATATCCTCCTTAAGTCTCTTCAGTATGAAAGTCTCCTTTAGAAAAATACTCTGCAAAACGGCACTGTCTTTGCATTATGATGTCAGAGCAAGTCTTTCCTTTTGGATCATGTGGCTCCCAAAATGTTGAAATGGTGGAGGTAACATCCCTACGAGACCCGTTTGATATCACAAATGAAGCTCTGTAATATTAGTGGTATTACAGTGATAATTCCGACAAGTTCCTGGACTGGTTCCTTTTAGGTAGTCTTGGAAGCAAGTAAGCCATCTTGATCCTTATGACCCAGTAAAAAGGAAGTACAAATGTTCCTGATTGTGAGTGAGTAGGTTACATGAAGGTTCTTAAGCAACTCAACAAGCGTTTGTGTGTGTGGATGTTCACTCAGTAGAGCACATTCCTGGAGTTTTGTTTTGAATCCCAAGAGCCTCAATGCTGGACAGAAGCTTCTTCTGATGACCAGCCAGAGTTATTCCCAAACGCAGCAGATCCCTGAGAGGCGGAAACAGAGAGAAATAAAAGTTGAATAAAGAATTAGATCTTAGTTTTTAATATAACAGCACAGATGAGCTTATAAAAGATTTGATTGTGGTGTTTACATATTCTAAATTAATAAAGATATACACTACAGTTCAAAAGTTTCGATTCAAATTTACAAAAAAATAATATAACTCAGCAAGGATGCATTAAACTGGTCAAAAGTGAGCGTCGGGACTTTAAAATGGTCACAAAAGTTTTCTAAATCAGTTCAATTCCACGCACCAATCAGCATATTAGAATGATTTGTGATCATGTGACACTGAAGACTGGAGAAACGATGCTGAAAATTCAGCTTTGTCATCACAGGAGTAAATTACATTTTATAATAAATTCAAACAGAAAAAAATTATTTTTTATAATTAAATGGATAGATTTGTAATCAAATGCAGACTGAAAATAAAAGACTTCTTTCAAAAACATTACAAAAGTTATAAAATATAATGTAATGTAATTTAAAATCTTTTTATTTAATTTGTTACATTTTAATAACATTGTTTTATTTTAATACCTGATTGGGTAAAACAAATTGTGCGAATGAGTAAATGAAATGAATATGTTCTAGGGACAAATTATATATTAGTGGAAATATATGTATAATGATTAATCATATGCCGCTTTATTGAACCTCAGAGACTTTACAAAATTCAAACTTTTAAATGTAAGTATATGTTTAAAATGAGCAATATAATCATATAATATGATATAATATAATACTTCAAATTTAATTTTTGTTTCTATGTCTTTGTTTATTAACATTTATTTGTATTTTTATCAATTTGACTGTAAATGTATTTATGTACTATTCACCAAAATTTTTTCATCTTCCTTGTAATTAAGTACTGTATTGCTGTCCATTATAACTGGATTTCAGTATATTTGGCAAAGGAACGATGTTGTTGAATGAAGGTGCTGTTATCTTCACTCACTCTGTGGTGATGTGGGCGAGCAGCTGCATGGACGTACCCAGCCTGTAGAAAGCTCTCCTCGTAACGCTCCATCTTAATGGCTCTGAGCCAGTCTCCCACTGTCCCACAGGATGCGGGCGTCAGAGGGAACGCTGGTCTAATAGAGGGTGAGAGGGTCTAAAGAGCAAGAGAGAGACAAGTGTTAAAGAGAATGTAATTGTCCATATTAAGATGATGTCTTGAGTCGGCCTGCAGGAACACAGCTGTAGAAAGACTGCCAAAGAGAGGAAGACTCTCACAGCTTCCCCTTAAGGAGAGGGGGAGGGCAAAGACTAGAATGTGACGGACAGATATGTGGTCATACTGAGTCTTGATTGACAGACTGGCAGGCCGACATGCTGAGAGGGGAGGGGCAAGACTAACATACAAGAGGCCATACTGTGTGTACAAGAGCCAAGCTAATGAAATGATGGACAGAGTGAGATGCCACTAAACCTAAAACAGGAACTGCTATGTTCTTGATTGACAAGCATTGTTGGGTAAATGCATTACTGTAAACACATTGCTTACATTAGTTTTTTTGTCTGTGAAAATGCTAACGTCTAAGACTTTTGCACAGCAGTGTATTCTTCAGTAATCCTGTTACTGTCTATCATTGATTTTGGGTTGAAACAGTAACATAAAACCAATAGCAACAGAACTAAATAATTACGTGTCCTTGAATTTATTTGATTCTAAATTTAAAAAAATCAATTGGCAATTTCATGCATGCTTTCCATAAAAAAGGAGTAAAATTGATTTATTTATTTGCCAGGTCTTTGTGGTTTTTGGACCTTTTGCTGTGGCATTTTGAAGCAACTGAAATGATAAGTGATATAGGGCTGTAATTGATATGAAACGTACCCTGCCCCCTCTTGGGCGGTGATTTTAAGCGAGGCAGGATTACGAATCAGCTTGTCGAGTGCTGAGACGATGGTGGAAAAGCGTGGCCGTGCCGTCCGCTCCTTCTGCCAGCAGTCCAGCATCAGCTGGTGCAGGTGAGTGGGACATTCGGGTGGAGGAGGCAGCCGGTAATCCTGCTCAATGGCATTAATAACCTGATTGGGGAAAACAGATTGTGTTAATGAAGGGAAGATATATTACTGAAAACACATGTATAATGACAATATTAGCGCTTTTAAAATACTATTGTTTCATTCTGATTATGCTGATATCGTAAACATTTTGTAATGTACACTATTCAAACTTTTGGGATTGGTAAGATAAAAAAAATTAAATAAAAATTTAAATAAATAAATAAATAATTTAGTTCACCAGGGCTGCATTTATTTGATTAAAAATGCAATAAATCAGTAATATTGGGAAATATAATTGCAATTTAAAATATATACATTGTCTATTTGAATATAAGTAAAACATTGTATTTATTTCAGTGATTCAAAGCTGAATTTTCAACATCATTACGCCAGTATTCAGTGTCACATGATCCTTAAGAAACCATTTTAATATGCTGATTTGCTGCTCAAGAAACATTACATAATATTGAATACAAATCATTAATTTCTTCAACAACAAGAAAAAATAATACGTATTGACCCCAAACTTTTGAACGCAAAATCTGCAAACATTTTCCATTTTGGCCATAACAAAAGTAACTATCAACCACTGATAGTGGACACAATTTATATTGTATCTTTGATTCAATCGAAAGAAAAATTTGATGTGAAACAAAATGCAATCGCATTAAAATGTCAAACATCATAAGCACATACATCTTGATTGCTCATGTCCCAGTATGGCCTCTCTCCGAACGACATCACTTCCCACATGACAATTCCGTAACTCCATACATCTGATGCAGAGGTAAATTTACGGAATGCAATGGCCTCGGGTGCTGTCCAACGGATTGGAATTTTACCACCCTGAAAAAAGGTATTCAGAATAAATCACGATGCTTGTATTGCTAGATGTGCCTGCATGTATGTTTCATGTGAAGTACTGCTCTTACCAGTGAGCTGGTGTACGTAGGATCAGAAGAATTCTCTTGCAGGAATCTCGACAGACCGAAGTCAGACACCTTGCAGACCAGATTACTGTTGACAAGAATGTTCCGTGCGGCAAGATCACGATGTACGTAGCTCATTTCAGAGAGATATTTCATTCCTGACGCGATGCCGCGTAGCATGCCGACTAACTGTATTGGAGTAAACTGGCCGTCGTTGAGCTGGAGAGAAAGAGAGATCCATGTCAATCAGTCTTTGTGTACGAGAGCCAATGAGATGGTTTCATCAAAACAATGTGTCATACTTACTCTCAGGAAGGAGTCCAGAGCTCCATTCTCCATGAACTCAGTGAGGATCATGACGGGGCAGCTGGCTGTAATTATGCCTTCCAGGTGGATAATGTTGGGATGCTGGAACTGGCCCATGATTGAGGCTTCAGACAGGAAGTCACGCCTTTGCTTGTCTGTGTATCCACCCTTAAGAGTCTTAATGGCAACATAGTTCTCCTTCTTCCCCGGAATCCTCAGCCGTCCACGACAGACTTCTCCAAACTCGCCTGAGAACAGCAAAACAAGTGACTCAGCTTTGGAAATCTTTCATCCAAATCATTTTTTAGCCCTAGGACATTGTGACTGTAATAAGCCATGAGCAACAAGGCAATACTTTTTTAGGGTTGCTTGGTGTGTATTTTCGAGAACTCTCATAGCTATATTCAACTTTTCATAATTTGTAATATTGACACAGTTGAACAGAAATAAAACAACGCAGAACTAAATTAAACTGAATAATGACAAGATTTCTTTATGTAAAAGTACTTTACTGTTGAAATTGACATAACTTATGAACTCTGCAACACTGTCACAGTTATTAAACTGAATTAAAACAACATTTTCAGCACAGTTTAGTTCAGTGCCACTATTGTAGAGCTGCTTTACAGCTGAAATCGAAGAATTTCACAAAATTAACAACAGTTTTTTCATGTTTGATACTTTGAAGCTGCTTTGAAACAATCTTTATCTTATAAAGCGCTATATAAATAATAATGTGACTGTATGCCAATTATCAAAGAAGCAGGTCAAGAGTTCAACATAGCATGCTTTTGTTATATCTTTAAAATGATTGAAATCAAATATGTGACTTTAATGTCTGAAATCGAAATATGCCCCAAAAGAAGACACTCAGCAAAGGACTACGTCTTACCTGCTCCAATAACCTCCTCGATTTTGACACACGAGACATCAATCTCCTTAGCAAACTCTCTCACGGCCTCATTAGGGTCTTCGTAAGTGAATGGATCAATGTAAACTTTCACTCCTTAGAGAGAAAAATATCAGTTACTCCATTAGTAAAAAAAAATGAACTTAACCAGAATGCATAATTACAAGATGTTGTGTGTGTGTGTGTTGTGTGTGTGTGTTGCCGTGCTCACCTTGACCCATGAGATATTGGCCATTTTTGTCACTCATTTCTGGATCTTTGAAATGGCTTTGCTTCCTGTGAACAGAAAAGCGAGTCAGTGTCTGCTGTATGATCTAAACACAACATTACCAATATGTAGGTATTCTTTTGATGGTAAACACTGGTGACAAATACGAAACTCCTTTTAGATTTGCTAATTAAATAAGATATATTGATTCTAAAGCATTTCATTCAATAGTAAAATTTATTACAGAATAATCGTGTGTTCCATGTGAGCATTGTGTTATTAGCTTAGCCACATGCTAATGTTAGATTGCATCAATTGGGAGTTAGGTTTTTTTGTAAACTGTGTGCAGTCTGTTGTTTTTTAGCAAGGGCGGAAAAATACTAGACACTGGAAACATGTTGTGTCATGCCGGGTTTGGGCACAGTGTGAGGCTTTATGCTTGTTGTGTTTCATGCTTGTTTTGTCCTGTGTTGTCATATGACTCTGAGCAAAGAATTAATTGAATGCATACAAAATCCCTTTCTCCACCCCATTCTTCCTCTTCCGGTGTCTTTTCTTGTGTCTCTGTTTCTCACCTCAGGCTCTGGGTCCTTATTTCATAGTGTATTATACACCATCTTAAATTACTCAGGTTTTCTAGCCCGTTCTCCTTGTAATTCTTGTTATTTTCTTCTCTCTATTTTCACAGAATGTACTTCTTGTTCCTTGTTTGTGTTTTGGACACTTGCTAATGGCTCAGAATTTTATTTAGAGAACCTTATTTGTTTGTAACTTAAGGTTAAATAGAAACACTCAAGTTATTTTAAACTAATTTGTGTTTATCTTAAGGCATTTTATGAGAAACATCTAAAATATTTTTGTTACCCTAAAACACCCAAGTTGATTCAGATTAATTTGAGTTTATCTTAAGACATTTTAGGAGAAACATCTAAAATAAAATTAATACTTCGATAAAAAAAAACATAACTGAGAACCGCAGAGCTTTGAAATAGCAACAAACTTTTTCCACATTTATCTTTCTCCCTGATTTCCCAGGACTAAAATAGTTTGTCCCACCCAGTGCTGATGGCAGGTCTGGACCGAGGCTCGCCATGAGTGTGTGTGTGAGATTGACTCCGTTTAAGTGGGTGTGAAAGTTTGTATACGTAATGTGTAATTGTGAACAATATATGTAAACCCCTAAACAGGCACGTTCCTTTAATCTTAATTGTGCATACATGCGTCCCATTTATCAGCAATATCTGAGTTTGCGTGTCCACTGGAGTGTAAGAATGTAAAAGTTTGTTCATTGTGTAAGTACACTTGCACTTAAAGAGTGTGTGTGTGTGTGTGTGTGTGTGTGTGTGTGTGTGTGTGTGTGTGTGTGTGTGTGTGCGCGCTACCCCAGGGTCATGACTATTGTTCAGCTGATTTGGCCTGTGGAGCCTGGGGTGGGACTACTGTATCCTGTCTCTACTTCCCTTTTCTCTCTCTCTCTCTCTCTCTCTCTCTCAGTTCACAGCAAATGTGGGTGAAATAACTGTTAGGAGAGTCTGACCACTTAGGAAATCTACATTAGGTTTTTCAGCTCAAACTGGTATACGAAAGGCTAGAGGCAAGTTAAGTCATTGTCACTTCATTGAATTAGTTCCACACAGAATTACCTTTTTTCACTCTGGCTGCGTGAAATAAATCAGTGCAATTCTGCAAAATTGATGTAAAGGTGAGGTGTGTCATTTACTGTGTTATTACAATATTATTTATATACTATTACAATATTTATAAAAAAAAATATTTAGTAATTTTATTTACTTTGTCATTTTTATTAGTTTTTATATTTCTAATTAGCTTAATTTTTTTATTTCAGTTTTAGTCATTTTATTACTTCTACATAAAAATATTTTATTTCAGTTAATTGACTAGAAAACATGTCACATTTTTTGCTGCAAGTTTGTTTAATAATCAAATTTCTACATTTTATTTAGCTTTAATTGCAGAAAAATATATTTTTTTATAGTTTTAGTAAGTTTTTTAGTATCATTGATATAATATTATACCTTTTGTTAATATTTGAATTAGATATTAATATTTTCTATTTTCATTTTAAATAAAAACAAATTATATTATTTGATATATTAATATAGTTTTTTATTATTAAGTTTTAGTTTATTTAACTTTAGTTATTACAGTACTTAAACTAAACCAAAAGTAGTAATGTCGCTTTGAAACCAGCTGAAATAAAAGTTGTTTTATATTCTGTTTTATTTCAGTTAGTGTTCATTTTATTTCAAGTAACAAAAATGTCATTTCATTTCATTTTAAAATTCATAATTTGAGCAAACATTTACTTTTTCTGAACAGGTTTCCTATATAATACCCAACATTCACTACTCAATAAAACAGGTATTTCTAAACTCATGCTATTATTTGAACCAAATGACATAAAATAAATGTTATTGGAAATGCAATTTTTGTGAAAGTGTCTCAAAGTCAGTGTTCAGGTAATTAACCTACAAAAGGCTTACTTATTGTTGCTTCTTACGCCAGGATAAGAGACAGTATCTCAACACTGAAAACAGCACATTTAAATATGGAAAATATGTTAGACACGAATAAGATTTCTAGTTTTAGAGCTTGCTGAAAGCATTAAAATAGCCAAAATATTTAATAAGCAAGGATGTGATGGACAGGGGATGTGTGAATGATGGCTGTGGAAATCTCCTGAGCTTTCTGCACTCATAGTTTCCACGCAGGCCTAATTATAACAACCTCACACTCTCTGTTGGTCTCTTGTTGTACCTTATACAGTAGATTGCAGCAGCAATGACGATGATGAGGAGCAGAATGCCCGTGGCTATCAGGATCCCGGTAACAAGCAGCGGAGACGAGGAATCATCTTCTAGGGAAACAGAGAGAGGCAGAAAGCCAGATTGAGAGAGAGATGGTTTAAAAACGGAAAAAGTTGGCTTCGATCTACAGGACAAAAATCAATAAAACGCCTTCTTAAAACAAAACTCTGGGGCACAAAAAGTTGGGCACTAATAAATTACCACAACACTGAGCTGGCCCCTCTGACCACAACTTTTCTTACCGTCAGGCAGGGTCCGAAAGATGACAGCTTGACTGAAACTGCCATAGCCGCCCAAGGTGCGAGCGCGGACCTGAACTTCGTACTGTGTCGCTCTGCGCAAGTCGCTCAATACGACCTCGTTGATAATACTCTCCATAAAATGACAGGAGTTCTCCTCAGAGCCGCGCTCCTGTCAAAAGAACAAACACCAGTATCTTCCATTAAAAATCATTTGATTGATTGTACACGTACCATTTCTGAGCTGTTTGAATGCATTAATTGTTAATTAGTCTGGCAGGTCTGTAGTGTAAACAGTGAGCAGCTGTGCCACAGAGAGTGATCAATAAAAAGATGAGATGAGTGGGTAGGATGGAGACAGGGAAATAGTTGCTAATATAAAATTACTGCTATCACCTTTGCTGCCAAATGCAATGACAATAATTTATGGTGAATTTAAACATACTTTAATGTTTAAAGTATGTTTAACATTTTTGTTGAAACTTGCATAATGTGTATTTAAATATATTTGTAAGTACATATTTAAAATAAAGATGATGCATTTTTGTACATTTAAGATCTATTAACTTTTAATGCAATATTGAATTACACACTACCGTTAAACAACATTATTACAACATATTATTAAAATAATTATTGAACATACTTTAATTTGAAACTTTTTAAAAGTGTCGTTTTTTTTTAATACAAACTTTTAGATTTCAAAACGGAATAGAATAGATAAAGACAGATATAGATTTTTTAAAGATTGAAAGTACACTACCAGTGCACATTCAACAGTTAAGTACACTTCTAGTATGGTGTAGTAATGTATAGTGTAGTATAGACTTGTAGTAGATTTTCTTCTCCCAGTTGCATTTATGGTGAACTACAGAATATTTTTATGTTTTTTATATTTAAACTTGAATGTTCTGTATTAAAATACATGTGTAATTAAACATTTGTAATTAAGTTGCATTTTAGTACAGTCAACAGATCAAAATAAGTGTACAACAAAACAATGATTTTAAAAGGTACTATAAGTGTACTTAAGTGTGTTAAGAAAATGTATCTCTTTAAGTACACTTATGGCCTTTATTTCATTAATACTATATTATCTGCAAATACTGTTTTGAAAGATATACTATTAAGACTGTAAGTGCACATTCAATACAATTAAGCTAGTATGGTGTAGTGTTGTATAGTGTAGTATAGTGTAGTCGTTTACCTTCTCACAGTAGCGTAGCTGGTACTGTAGGATCCTGTAGTGTGATTGGGTCGGTGTGTTCCAGTGCAGCGTCAGACTGGATTCTGTGGCTGTAACCTTCCTCAAACCCGACACCAGTACAGGAACTACAAAACACACACACAAGCAATTAACACACTCAACTAAAACAACAACTTTCATTCATATGAACCTTCACTGTTGCTCTGTC
The DNA here is from genome assembly GCA_027564155.1 of Gymnocypris eckloni scoliostomus. Taxonomy (NCBI): domain Eukaryota; kingdom Metazoa; phylum Chordata; class Actinopteri; order Cypriniformes; family Cyprinidae; genus Gymnocypris; species Gymnocypris eckloni. The sequence goes on along the minus strand of CM050414.1, from coordinate 44,579,670 downwards.
TCACCGTTGGGGCTGGTGGTGATGTTGACGGTCTCCCCCGCGTGCCCCTGCTGGCTCAGAGGAGAGACTCCGTTGAGAGCCATCACAGTAAAGCTGTAGGTGGTGTGAGGTCGAGACCCCAAACACTCAGACGCCGCCCTGGATCCCAGTTTGGGACGGGCGGTCACACCGGCATGGCATGCAGGGGCCCCTGGGGTCGAGCACATTCGACATTCCACGCTGTAAGTGAGGTCCGAACGGCCCCTGCAGTCTAATGGTTCACTCCATTCCAGCGTGAGAGAGGTGTCATTGACCTGGGGAACAGGGCTGCGTGGGGACGAGGGTGGACCTGTCAAGGACAACAAGTACAGGATGTTTGAATTATGGACACAGTTCATACATCTGCATGACATATCTGTAATACACAGAATCCAACATAAAAACCAGAACAGTCAATGTAGACCACAAGAAGTGGGAAAGCAGATTAGTACGGAATTAGAAGACAAAGAGCAGGAAGTTTAATCATGAATAGGCACGAAAAATCAAAACATTTTGAAATGGAAAGGTTTATTTGCATGTGCATGTTTGATGCATCAGGCTTTTATGGCTTATTTCATGGAGCTCATATGAGTATACAAATCACCTCGGTTTCAGAGGCCCAAACTGAGCAAAAACATGCAGTTTGGTGTCAACGCTGACATTTATATGGCAAAAACAGAAGATGAAATACTAACAGCTTGTAATGTAAATCACTGAGATCCTCAGTATAACAGACTACTTACATAAAATGCATAGAAATATCAGTTGTCACTCTTTATTTCCCAATAATAGTAAGATGATGTTTAAATGCTTAGTTTTATGGTCAAATCTCTGAAGATTTTAGTGAGTGGTAAAACATATAATGCAATGTTGATTGAGAGACAATCTAAGAAAAGTTCCTCAAAGCCCTGATCAAATTTGATACTCACATTTAACATCTAAAAATGAAGGTTGCTTCAGGAAATGTTAATCTTGAAATATTGCTAATGATATGACATTTATTCTTACACTTGCTTCATACAAATCGGTAAAGATTTAATAGTAAAAAACATTTGAATCATGATAGATTGAAGTCATAGTAGATTGTGTAAAACATGTTTTTCAGTTTTGATCATGTTAATAATTTAGAGGCCTTATACATTTACATATCAAAAGTGATCCAGAAGTCTTAATATGGTTGAGGGAACGGAGCTGTACTCACGTGTGCAGGGTGTATCTGGAATGTCGGTAGGGGCACGGTAAAAACCAGGGCGACACACACAGGAGGCAGATCCCATCTCTCCTGTGTGGCTGGAGTCAGGACACAAAGAACACGGGCCAAGACCAGATCCCATCTTAAAATGACCCACAGGACATGCTGGACAGAGAGAATGAAACAAAGAGTTACATAAAAAAACAGCAGGGTATGTTGTGTTTTGGATGCTAGTCGTGAGCTTAACCTGCTAATTGTCACATGGCTATATTAGTTTGCTAGTTAAACCAGCATTAACCAGTCTGGACCACCATAGTCTTTTCAGTACAATAGGGAAACAACATGTTTTGTGGGAATGAGTGTATTATCATTAAACAAACACACTTTCCTATCAAATAAACACACACACACACACACACACACACATTCAGTCCTCTCTCTCAAGAACTTCCTGTCTTAAGCACAAACCTCATTTGTCCTTTCGCGTCAACATTTAAACAATCATTTAGACAACAAATCTAAACATCTGCCGGTGTGTATTTCAGTTGATGATAGTTTGATTCAAGATTTAAACCGCTTCTGAATCTCTGTGTGGCAAAGTTCGGTGCATGATATGAAATATGATCATGTTCTTCTGCATGTTTATCTACTTGATTATAGCCTCGCACAAATACACTTTCAGTAGATAAAACCCACACGCATGTAGGTCACCCATGAAACTTTAGTGGTCTTTTCTCTGACGTGACACACACACACACACACACGAACAAGTAATGCAGGGTCTCATGAGACAGGGAAAAAAACGGGTTTACAGACAAGCTTCCCTGACCAGTTTCATTTCATAATCAGTTCTCCACAACCCCCGTATTGATGGAAACACATCTGGATTTGATTAACATCAGTTTCACTCAGACCAAGACATGTGGTCTGAATTATCATCCTAGTTAAAGCGGCTTTACACTGGTTTGTGTGTGTGTTTGTCATTTGAGATGTTTCCATAATGAACGTCTGTGAATTTACTCGCTGAAGGATAAAGATCTTCAGGCCTCTGGTGATTTTACGGACACAAAACATATATTACTGTTGACATCCATATCAGTTTCTTTTCTTGAGGAGGTGTACTACGGATGGACAGATTAAGAAATGTATTAATTATGAATCTTATGGTACACTACCGTTCACAATTTTGAAATCAGTAAAACGTTTTTTTTTTTTTACTATCTTCCTCTCACCAATGCTGCATTTATTTGATAAAAAATATAGTAAAAACAGTAATAATGTAAAATATTATTAAAATTGAAAAAAACAGTTGTCAATGTGAATATAATTTAAAATGTAATTTATGACTGATTCAAAGCTGAATTTTCAGCATAATTAATTCAATGATCCTTCAAAACTCATTCTAATAAGACGATTCAAGAAATGTTAAAAACTGTTGTGCTGCTTCATATATTTTTAACCATTTATTTCAGAATTCTTTGATGCACAAAAAGTTCAAAAGAACAGCATTTATTTGATCTTTACTTTACTGTCACTTCTTGTCAATTTATTGCATCCTTGCTGAATAATAAAAAAACTAAACTAATGACCTTAAATCTTACTGCACGGTGGTGCATGTAACTTCTGAGAACCTTTGCTCAAGGCTAATTTGACACACTCTGATTTGAATCCCATCCAAATTGAACATATCTGTTTTTCTTGCACAACCTCAGGAAAATATTACTGAGCAAATTACTTGTGTTTTTTTTTATTACCAGAGGGTCCTCAGAGAAAACTAATCTTGTCCAGATAGGAATGTCTGTGATTGCGCTGTTATTGTTTTCACAACTCTGCTCATTTATTTCAAACCTTTGCTGAATACTATAACTAAAGCTAATTTTCTTGTTAAACTGCCTGGAGAACCATTTTTTGTAAACTTTCTGGGTTGGTGGTCCTGTGAGCACTGCTGGCAGTCCCGTGGACGTTAAAAATTACATCAATACTGCGTGTGATCGCTGAAACCGCTCAGAGCAGCATCAGGTACGGTCCTTATCTTATTTCATTCCTTTCCTTAACTATACACATGATTGTATAATTGCATAATTAATTAATTGGGTTTCAGTAGGCTCACATTCAGAACACATGATTGTCTATAATGCCCAGATCTAGACAACAGAAACAGTAACCAAACTACAAAGAGTCCAAACCCCTCAAAATCTGTGCACCAAATTACAAGCATCCCGCTTTATTAAATATAGTTTAGAAAATGAATTCCATCTAAATAAAGCTAGTAATTGTATCCTGAGTGTATGATAATGTATGATGTGTATGATAATATTAATGTTATTGTTGAAAACACAGGTATATATGGTTTTAATGAATTATGTGTTGCGATCATCTTTTAATGCATTGCATTATACATAATGGTTTTAAGTTAACAAAACACTACTACACTGTTCAGTAGTTTCAGCTTTGCATCACAGGAATAAATTACATTTGAAAATATATTCAAATAGAAAACAGCTATATTAAATAGTAAAAATATTTCACAATATTATTGTTTTCACTGTATTTTAATCCAATAAATACAGCCATGGTGAGCAGAAGAGTCTTCTTTCAAAAACAGTTAAAAGTCTTACCATCCCCAAACTTTTATACTGTGCCATACCAGCACTGGTTCTACTGCAGTAGTTTCACAATTAACAAGAAGAGATTGTACATATGTGAATCTGCATGTGGTTAATTGGAGTCATTAGTACTGTTCACCACACACACACACACACTTTTTGTCTGGGCTCACAGTCCTTCACCTGTGACCCCGTGACCACACACTTTCCATTCGGCCTTTCGCCTGCCCAATAAACTGCAGGATTCTCTTTTTTTCTGTCTTTCTTTTTCTCCCTACCCATACCTAATTGGTCATGTCATTAGAGTGCCTTTGTACTGGACACGTCCCTGCCCGCAGGCGCCACTATTATGGCTTTGCGCTGCCTTTGTGTGTGTGGGTGTGTGAAAGAAAGGGATGAACAGCAGATGTAGTGTGTTTGAGTGGATGAATGCTGAGTAAGTCATTGAGTGTGTGTGTGTGAACTCCAGGGGTTCACGCCCACAGAAAGCACAGCTGCAGTGTTTAACAGACGAGTACAGACTTTAACACTCACGCACACACACACCCCACCCATTGCAAAAAAAACTTCATTAAAGGGCTGAAGTCATTTTTGAAAACTGGGAGGATTTGGACTGATCCACTCCACTGAGAGATGGCGATTACATGAATTAAAGTAGATCAGTCGTTTCCTTAAATGAATTTTGCCGGGTAAATCCTTTTCCTGGTCAACCTACACACATGTAACATTTGCTGCCGATTACCACAGAAAATGACGCTAAGCGTTGTCAAAATGAAGGAAAAGGTCTTTGTAGTCATGAACTTACAATGAAATCCAAGCCTGGGGGTTTAAAAATGAGTTATGTTTTATGGGCAAGAAGTTGTATTGTCAGTTTGAATATGATGAACAGATTAATCTAGCTGCATTACAATTATTCCTGTTTTTGTTTTAGTTCCACTTTTGAAACAACGGAAATGTAATAATGTATGTATATTTATTCGAGCTGTATAATTGCCTACTAGGCCTCCATTGAAAATTAATTAATGTAAATGTGCCTTCTTTACAAACTGAGGCACAAGTTGAAATTATTTTCTGTCACAATCAAATGCATATATTTACACTATTTCAAAAGCTTGGGGACTGTTTTTTTAAATAACAAAAGTAATACTTTTATTCAGTAAGGACATCTATAATGTTATAAAGTATGTCTAATTAGTTTTCTTTTGAAATTTCTCATCAAAGAATCTGGATATAGAAGCACAACTATTTTCAACATTGATTCTTGAGCAGTAAATTAGCATATTAGAATGATTTCTGAAGGATCATGTGATAATGATGCTGAAAATTCAGCTTTGATCACAGACATAAATTACTTTTTCAAATATATTCACATGGAAAATGGTTATTTTAAATTTTAATAATATTTTACTATATAATTTTTACTCCACTTAAATGCAGCTTTTGAGAGACTTCTTCCAACAACATTAAAAATAAAATTAAAATAAGATTTTTAATTAAACCAATCCCAAACGTTCTAAAGCTAGCATATGTCTAATCTGTGTCGCTGTGTTCTTATTCATTCTTTAAAAGATAGCAGTCATAAACGCAATCACACTGGAGGTCTTGTAACCCCAAATATCAGACACATTGAAGACTAACATTTATCAGAAAGGCAATTAATCTGTCATCCGTGAACATGTCACATTAAACGATCAAAGACTGGGGATTTTGCCCTTTGATAAAAATAATGCTTTTGCAATTTGTCTGAAATGGCAGTACTGTGGTCAGGCGTGTACCGTGCGCACCAGCTTAAGTCGCTTTGGATAAAAGTGTCTGATATATGCAGAAATATAAATGCAACCCGGATGCACAGGACTGTAATGTAATAGCAAATTAAAATGTGTCCAGCCGTAGGACACTGATGAAATACACCGTAATCCTCTCTCCTGATCTCTCCACTGCAAGTGTCTCCACTTCCTGTCTCTTTCCTCAAGTCTGAACGGCTTTTCTGAACCTTCATCTCACCTCTATCATTTTGCCTTGTGTTCAGTCAGTGTTTTCCTTCTCAAGTGTCACAGCCTTTGTCTAATTCAGTCCCATCTGTCCTTTACTGTCTCTCTGGGCTCTTATCAGTGTTGAAGTTGCAGCCGTTGTCAGTATAAATGTCCTCAAGACTTACTCTGAAGGTAGAATAGCAGTGTGTTTGCGTGTGTGTGCAAAGTATTCTGTCTCACAGGTTCAAACATTTGTGATAGTATGTATAAAGATGGAAGTTTATGTTGAGAATGGTTTGCTGCTTTCTGCTTCATACTGGGCACAGTAAGAAACTGTTTTGTATGCATGGAAAACCCAGCTGACCAGCTACATTTGTCAAAATGTATATCATTGAATCACGGCACACTGTGTTTAATACTCTATCCACAATGCAATGTGCTCAACCTGATCTTCTGTTTACTATGGGACAAACTGAAAGTAAGCTTTGAACTCATTTTATATCTTGTTTCATTATTTAATCGGACTGTTAAAAATGTAAAACAACAGTATTCATTGTTAGTTAACAGACGACATTAAACTAAAAATGCTCAATTTTTTATCATCAGATGGTTATAATATATACTCTACCATTCAAAAATTTGGTATAAGTAATATCTTTTTTTAGATGTTTAAGATAGTATATATATATATATATATATATATATATATATTTTTAATCTAGATTAATCTAGATTAAAATGGCTCATTTGAATTCTGCGAAGGCATTCAGAATATGTGTGCTACCCAAATAATGACTAAAAGTAAGTCTTTGAGAACGGGTTTCTCAAGCCAGGTGGCGCATTAGACCAGGGGCTCATCTCCTGTTTCCAAAATGCATCACAAACTTTAATCTCTTCCCGTCCCAATCCCACGAAAAACTGGAGGAAAATCGTTCCACTCCCGGAAGAATGACTCCCATTCCTCCCATTCCCTCCCACTCCCGTGTTGTTTTTTTTTTTTTTTGCCGATAACTGTCAATTACAGTAAAAATATAGTACAGATCACAGCGTGCCCACCTTATTAGTTGAATAAAACCCAAAATGTCGTTTTTGTTATTATATTGAACTGAAAGCCATCTTATGCACAGTGTTGCACAGATTAAATTTCATGTAAATCATCCATGCTAACACACACGTCTTCTATTTTAATTTTTTAGACATTTCACTCTCTATAGATAGATTTTTCTCGCTCAAGTTCACATGAGACCTAAAGCGCATCCTGTTTGCTTACAAGCGCAACGTTTCGTTGTTATTCTGAGTGCACACAAATAAACGTAGAGTCTTTACAGATTCGAAAGATGTATTAGGCTACTTTTATCTGTATGACCAAGAATGACGGAGATTTTAAGAGCAAGTGAGCGCACCGGAGCCTGTCCTGCAGCAAACGCGCTTCCACACAAACACTTCAATAGCGCACATTTCTCTAGATTAACATCATATTGAGCGGCCATGTAAAGTTGCTACTACATACATCTTTCAGATGAAAAGCCATATTTGAGGTTGATGAATGATAGGTGAGCGTTTGGATGTCCTGCCCGATTGTATTACCACATAGACCAGCCGTTAACAATCTGTCCATCACGGACTGCGAGCCTCTAGTTCAAGACTGTTCTCGCCCCCTACAGTGCAATGCCAGGTATACATCCGCGCTAAAATATCAGGGTGAAAGTCATCATAGCTTGCGAGTATAGACCCAGCTCCCAACCCAACTTTGAGAATAGATTAACGGCGATATTTTTTTTATCGCCCGATAAGAGTCTCACGTTAACGCAGCACGTTAACGCCAATAACGGCCCACCACTAATATATATATATATATATATATATATAAAATGTAGAGGTGATATACAGTCATGGCCAAAAATATCGGCACCCTTGGTAGATATGATCAAAGAAGACTGAAAATTAAACTGCAAGGACCACAGCTGGAAAGTTGCAGAAAATATTTGAGTCTCAGGGTCAGAAAACCTTAAATAAATTGTCAAACAGCCCCAACATCACCACATGTTGTTTGGGAGGGTTTCAAGAAAAATTATCCTAGCTCATCCAAAAACAAACTCCAGCATATTCAGTTGTCAGACACGACTGGAACTCCAAATGGCACTGGCTTTTATGGTCAGATGAAACAAACAAAAAAAAGAGCTTTTTAACAGCAAACACTCAAGATGGGTTTGCTGATCCCATGGATAAAAAGTACCCCATGTGTACGATGAAATATACTGCTGTATTTCTAATGTTGTGGGCCTATATTTCTGCTGGAGGCCCTGGACATCTTGTTTAGACACACGGCATCATGGATTCTATCAAAGACCAACAGATAAAAAATCAATAAGTGACTGACTCTGTTAGAAATCTTATAATATGCCATGTTTGGATCTTCCAACCGTACAATAATCCAAACACAAACCTCAAAAACAACACAAAAATGAGTCACGGAGCACAAAACCAAGCTTCTGCTATGGCCCTGTGGAAAATGAGTGAGGTGAACTGAAGAGAAGAAGCACCAACATAAAGCTGGGAATCTAAAGGGTCTGGAGTGATTCTGGATGAAGGAATGTCTCTGATCTCTTGTCAGGTGTTCTCTAACCTCATCAGGGATTATAGGAGAAAATGTAGAGCTGTTAAACTGGCAAATGGAGGTTTCAAAAAGTATTGAATAAAAGGGTACCGTTAATTGTGGCCAATGTGTATTAGAGAAAAACATTTATTTCCAAATAATTTTTTCCCCCATTTTAAATTCTTATTCTCCAATTAAAGGTTAGATTAAAAATAAATAAACAAAGAACGACAGGATTAACAATGCAAATTCATTTTCACAGCCTTCTTTGATCATATTTACCAAGGGTGCCGATATTTTTGGCCATGATTGTATATGTGTATGTATGTATATATATTCTTATGGGGGGTAAAAAGTATTTGCAATGTTACATAAGATTTAAAATTCTCTTATTTTTATCTTTCTATTAATTAAAAATCCAGAAAAATCCATAATGCGTATCAAAATATTAAGCAGCGCAACTGTTTCCAGCATTAATACTAATATTAAATGTTTCTCAAGCATTAAATCAACATATTAGAATGATTTCTGAAGATCATGTTATACTGAAGACTGGAGTAATGATGCTGGAAATTCAGCTTTGACTTAAAATTACATTTTAAAAACATTTCACATAGAAAACTGTTATTTGAAATTGTGATAATATTCCACAATATTATTGTTTTTACTATGCAGATTTGGAGAGCATAAGAGATAAAAAAATAATAATAAAACTTTTGTTTAAAATGCTTCTCTAAGGTAATTCATATAATAAAATGTATGACACATTATAGAAGCACAATATATTAAGCACATCAGATTCTGATGTAATGGGTGTATAATATTCTGTGATATTTATATAGCACTGTAAGATACATCTAAGAATTTTTCAGCATCGTTTAATTTAACTGAAATTTGGCTATATTTTTGGCTCCAGCTCATCGCCTTCACAGAGAGCTCCAATTAGCTTCAGAGAAGCCCATTCAATTCTCACTCACCTCTACATTCCAGGTCTCCATGGCTGGCCTCAAAGCCCGGCAGGCAAGTGCAGGTGGTGGTGGGCTGGTCCACCCACTGTCCATCTTCTCCACAGAACATCTTGGGCAGTCTGGGATTGGGTCCAGGCTGCGCTGCGTTGGCCACACACTGGCCCACTGCCTCCTGGACCAGCGAGCGTGGAACAGTCTCCGGGAAGACAGATAGTGAGCGTGTGAGAGCCGGACACTTCTTAAAGAAGACGCGCACAGATAGAAGGGCCATGCATGCGCCCTGGGCCTGGAACGCCAAGTAGAATCCCCGTTTGGTCAAAGGGCCCAAACGCAGCGTTTTTACATTAAACTTCTTCTCTCCACCTTTACGCAGGAGGAAGTCCGCGGCCACTGTGTCCACCTAATGGAAACAGATATATGGTAAAAACTGTGAGATCCATAAATGAGAAAAATCACAAATCTTTTACATTTAGATTTTTCCTATGAGACAGCAATGAGAGACTAAATGAGAACTCCTCAACCGACCTCATATTTCCATGATTGAGATTAAATGGAGAGAAAATTTGATCTCATATCATCTCTAGAGATTTTCATTTTCAATACCTAAAACTGTACTCAGATCAGAGATCTCAATGTGATCTCTTTATAAAGTTACAATTTCACAGTCCTCTGAAAAAAATAGAAGTGCACTTAATTGTGCACTGAATGTGCATTTGTAATGTACTTCAAAGTATTTTTTGAAATACTTCCAGATACTATGATATTAATGAAATAAAAGGCACTTAAGTGTTCTTAGAATACACTTTCATAACTATAAGCAAGCTTTCTAAATATATAAAAGTTTTCCTTTAAAGTATATTTTAAATCATTTTTTTTATCATTTTTGTCATGCTTTAAAGTAGTACACTTATTTTGACGTGTTGACTAACATATGAAAAAAATATTAGTGACCCTGGACCGTCGCTGGTGTATATTTGTAGCAAAAGCCAAAAATACATTGCATGGGTCAAAATTATAGATTTTCTATGCCAAAAATCATTAGGATATTAAGTAATGATCATGTTCCATGAAGATATTTTGTAAATGTTCTACCATAAATATATCAAAAACTAATTGTTGATTGGTAATATGCATTGCTAAGAAGTTAATTTGGACAACTTTAAAGGCTTTTTTCTCAATACTTTTTTTGCACCCTCAGATTCCAGATATCTTGGATATGATCCAGATATGATGTATAAATCTTAATTAAAAAAAATTGACCCTTATGACTGGTTTTGTGATCCAGGGTCACATTTAAGGTGCTTCATAATGTTTATTGTACTGTGTTATTTATTATTGCATTTAAAGTTAATATTATAAATGTACTAAATGTCAACTTCATTATATGTAATTACAAATAAATGTAAATACTTGACATACAAGTTTCAGTAGAAATGACAATTAAGTATATTTTAGTTATTTTATGATAAATGCTTGGCAGTACATTCAACATTCAGTACACTTTAACCATATTTTAAAGACAATAGAATTATGAAATTATATAAGATGCGAATAAGTCCTTAAGAAGTGGGTCAAAAAGCACTCTAAAGTTCAACAAATTGCATTTAATTTAACTAATTAAAACGTGTTCATGTAATTTCATGCAATTAAGTTTCTGAAAAACAGATTAAATTTAATTAGATGTTTAAACGTATTCTAATGTGTTTTAACATTAAATAACATTTAATGTTAAATGTCTAATTTCTGCAATTTTCCATGTGTATTCGAGTGATTGTCTGCATGTGTGCACCTTGGTATAAGGGTTCTCCATCCATGCTGGGTGAGTTGCTGTGGCGTCAGCTGTGTCGCTCTGGTAGTAGTAAAGGTTGAAGGTCTCTTTGCAGGATCGGTGGTGCGTGCTCCGTGATGAGCATTCGATCATGGTGAAGAGCAGTTCCACGTACACCTGCGTCGCCCCTCGCCGCTCGATGAGCTTACTGCGCAGCCAGTGACTGGACGAGCCTTCGGCCTGGCAGATCTGATAGGTCCTCACGCTGTTGTTCTCCTCATCTAGACCGCTGACCTCCTCCCCACTGCACATAGAGGAGACACATGAAGACCAAACTTAGTGGAGATCAGCTGTGATAATATGCAGTCTGCACTGAGCTTTTGCTCTATATGTAGGGTCAGATGCTGGAGCTGCAGGTCTCACCTCAGGTTTAGAGAGAGAGTTTGTTGTCCACTTCAGATCTGATGTCTCGGTCTTAGTATTCATCAGGACCTCTGTCAAACACACGTTAGAGACCGGTTTGTTAAAAGAAATGAATACATCAATAAAAATTATCACATTCTTTAATATCGCCAGTTGTGAAAAGAAGTGCACTTGAATGTATTGACTATGTACTTGTAGTGTACTATAAGTCTTAAAAGTATATTTTATAAATAAGATATTCTAAAGAATGCTGGTAAGCCAAGGACTTACATACATTTTTTGCACACTATGGAAGTTGAAAGTCAATGGGGAACATCAACCTGTGTAGTTGCCAACATTCATCTTCATCAGAAAGTGCACTTTGTAATAATGTCAATAACATTTCAAGTACATTTGTCAGGCTTTAAAGTAGTACATCTATTTTGATATGTTGATTATCATACTAAAGCACCTGCAAAATAAAGGATTATAGTTTCGACTGTAGTGTGTTATTCAATATTACATAGAGTCCTCATGATGCTTTTTAGCGTGGCTTCAAAAGCGTGATTTCCTCAGTCCTCAGCTTAACCACAGCATTTGTTTTTGCTGGTCCACTAGCAAAAGCAGCAGTGACCATTAAAACCCATGGAAATTCATGCAGATCTGCTGTTTGTTCAGCACGGTATGCCATAGCAACATCTGAGCAATGACATTTTTCCTCCGAGCACACAAAGTGCAAGGGAAGTTCTCTGAGGTTCAATGGTTTGGTTATCAAATCATGGCCAGCAGAAGCTTTGGCAAAAACAAATCTAGAAACTATGGGCGTTTTTCCCTCTCATACTGACTTGCATAGCTGCAGTATCCCACAGGGAAACCGACGGACATGGGAACAAGGGCACAGCCTAATTTTACACTCGCACACATATACAGCGATACCACTATATAGAGTTTCAACCCAGCGGTGAATGATGGTCATTTAATTTCCAGTGAACATCCTTCCTTTCATCCATTTCCACTCTCTCTCTCTCTGCTCTTGATTGCATTTTTGCTTGAACTGGCTGTTGGTCATTACTTATTGATGGTGGTGATGGGTTTTAATCAGGCATTCATTCAGTCACCCCCTCCAGACTTCCGTGCACATATCTGGCCCTGGGGTTCTTGCTATGGGAGCTGCGCTGGTCACGTGACCACCGAAACCACCGCTCGGTTCAAACCGGCTCCAATCACAAAGATCCTTTGATCTAAAATACTACCACAGAATATATTTCTCTCTACTGCCGTTATTTGTTTAAACTCCTTTCTTATCCTTGTCTCTAAGGATGAACACCTGTATTGCTCTTTTGTGTGCTTTTCCCATGAGTGTTAGAGTTTAGCATACAGAGATGGAATCGATGTGTTTCTGTCTGCATGTATCTGGGTCGAGACTTGTCTTGGGGACTGGAAGATTTATGCAGGTTTATACCTCAGAAAAGCATCAATGACATGAAGAAAAAGACGTTGTTTAAGCACAGATGGCCTTAGGGAGAACACTGGATATGCTCCGAATGGATATTACAAACTTTGCAGTAGATACTTTATAATGTCTAAAATGTAAAACAGACAACAATTTCAAACTTTAGTATGCTACATTGCCGTTAAATGGCAGTACTATGTTAAATGTTTAATTTTGTGAATAAAAATGTTCATTTTCTGAAGTTGCAAAGAAGCTGAATTAGCAACAGCACTTTTTTCTTTTGGTATTGTGATGTTCTTTATGAATTATTATTATATTTTTAAGTAGGGCAGGGACTTAGTTCTATATGATTGTCCTGCATTCAGTTGTAAGAAAGAGGCGGGTTTAAGGGGACTAAGTGACTGGAGAAATCCTGCATATATGTCACCAAAGAGAAGTCTCTCATTTCATTGGAAGATCCAGTTATTACATTTTTAAATGTAATAAAAAAAAAATATCAAATATATGCATGGATGAATAGTTCAATATATCAATTAGAAGCATTTAAAAAAACAGATGTAAAATGTAAAATGGCAACTCAATCAAATAATATATTTTAATAAAAGAAATGTAAAAAATTAAAATAGAAACTGTCACAACAGTCTGTCACACTGAAAATCGAATTAGTCAAATTGATCATTTACACAGTGCACTTTTTATTATTGTTAACTACACCTAAAACCATAAAAAGCATTTTCATTATTTTAAATAAAATAAACATTCATAAACATCTGAAATAAAATAAAATATTAAAAAACATTTTATTTCATCTAGTTGCCCGGACAAAATTTTCAATTAGTTTAGGCAAAGTACTATAATAGTATTATTTAAAAGTACTAAAAATGTATTATTTAAATTAAAAATTGTTAGGTAAAATTAAATTAAATAAAAAAAATTAACTTATTTCATATTTGTATTTCTTATCTTCGTCTAGTTTAGTAGAAGTGCTAAAATAACTCAAACTAAAAACTCAATAAATACTACATAAACATAAAAAAAAACTCTACAAAATGAAAACAGAAAATATAAAATGAAAAATAATTAGAAATTTTAACAAATACTTTAATAGTATGTAATAATATGATAGTAACAGTAGGCTCTGGTTGTATATTCAGCAAATGCAGTATTTCATATGTATTGTGCGTGTACAGAAAGTGAGCATACGACACACTGCGACACACCCGGTGAGCAATCTCAATGCATCTGGGTCAGAACTTGTCTTGGGGACCGGAAGCTTCCTGTTGTTGGTTTTCATCTCAGAATCGAATCAATATTCAAAATCTAAATCTAAAATTGTTATTTGAGCTTGCAGGGCCTCAGGGAGAACACTGGCATGTGCTCTTTCTCACCCAGTGACACCTCCACACACTCCTTCCTAACGCCATCCATCTTCCAGACATTTCTCCCTCTCGCTTTCATTATTCTCCCCATCACTTTTGCTTTTCCTGCTTTCAAATTTCACATTCCTTTCTTGCCATCCGTCCGTTTCCATTTCTTTTCTCAATAACTCCATATGTCCCCGTCATACTCTTTATCTCTCCGCGCTTCCCTCCATCCCTCTCCCACCTCTGATGTGGAGCGGCTGCGGCCAACTGATAACCACCGTCCAGTTCGGAGAATCAAAGCGAGTGGCGCCTGGGAGGCCGGAGGGGAGGATGAAAGAGGGATGAGGGGAAGAGTGCTGAGCGAGGGAGGACACAGGGCGGGAGCTTTTGGAGATGAGAGCAAAAAAAGGGAGAGAGCGAGAGAGAGAGAGAGAGAAGAGACAGGACAGATTTCTGACGGTGATTTCCCACTGTGAGTTTTGCTCTGAGTTCAGAGGAAAAACTAATTACAGACTCATCTACATTAAAATGCACATTCACACATTAGGGTTGTGACTGTGAGGAAATTTTCCCACTGGTTAATCAACGTGTTGTCACACCTGTTATACCGGTATCACCGTGGTGGGGGGGTCATTTGAGTTTTCCCTCTTTTCCTCGCTTTCCTTTGGTTTTAAATAGCCTGTAAGCGCGTGTGTTTTACTTTGACTTTCATATCAGCTGCAATTCGGCGTCAAGCAGTTCTTTGTTTTTAGTTCTTTTTTGTTTTCCCTCTTTCCCTAACTTTCCTTTGCTTAAATAGCTTATGAAAGCACCGTGCGCATTTTACGCACAAAATGTTTAAATATACAAAACTAAAAATCAGTTAAGAATGAGGAACAAACAATTATGAAACGAAGAATGTTTATTAGCAAAAATAAATAAGAAAGTTTGCAGGGATGGCATACACCTTGATGTAAAATAATGTGAAAAAATCACACTGTTTAAATAAAAATCAGCAAATACTGTGGAACCAAATAAATGAGAAACGAATGTAAAAAAAACAAACAAAAAAAAACATTATCACTTAGATCAGGGATGCCCAATATATCGATCACGAAGGCAATGCTGGTAGATCGCGCTTTAGGTTCTCAACCAGGGGCGAGATAAAACTAAAATATAATGTATTCACTAATATTATGACTCGCATGTTAAGTAATGTAAAAAATATATAGGCTATAAATAAATAACAGTACCACCTCTCTATGTATTCTGTGTTTCGTAACAGCAAAACGTTTCTCATCTTGTGAAATACAGACTGAACCACGGCTCAAAACGACTTTATGAGCATATGATAAGCAAACTACAGCTCTCGGCTGGATAAAAGAAGCCAGTGTCACACTAGTAGACTAAAGTTTTGATGGACTATTATTGTAATCCAGGTAAAGCTGATTACAGTGACATGATCGTGCATTATCTGTGCGTTATGTCCGTTCGAGCAAACTCTAACATCATATTTCTGCTTGACAGTATAAGTTGAATACAGCGAGTGTTTTATAACGGATGCTTGTGTTGGAGAAGTTTGTGAGGATCAGTGGTGTTTATGTGCATACAGGGCATCAGACGCCCAAACAGCTTGTTCTTACAGAGGAACTATTTACTGATGGCGTCGTGAATAGTGAATAATAATAAAACATTATTTAATTTTTTATTATTAAATTAATGCAATATAAAGGTACATCCCAACAACCAAATAATTGTAATTATTTATTTAATATGTATTTGATCATTTATTTACTTTTCACTTGGTGAAAACTCACCAGTGAGTTCCTCATTTGTAAAGTAGATCCGCACACAAAAAAGTGTGGGCACCCCTGACTAAGATTAAAACGGGCGCTTTTACATTTGGTTTTGAAACTCTTCCGCCATCGTCTTATCGGTCTCACCTCACTCTTCTTGTCAGTCATCTGATCTGTGATGTAGAGGTCTGCGCGTTTGTGATAATAATGACATAACATTTTGCTGCCAACACGGAATAAAGTGTCGCAGAGAGAGAGAAAAAAGTTATACAAAAATTGTAATCCTTATTTTTATTCGTCTTGTCAGGATACAATTCATTTAGGCTAACATTCAGCCTACAACACAATAGGAAAACAAATTAGGTTTAGCCTAAAAGCTAAAAAAAATAAAATAATACAATTACAAAAAGTTTTTTTTTTAAATAAACTAAATATAAATACAGGTTAATTCAAAATATGAATAAAAATTATAATATATATAATAATATTTAAATAACACTTTTGTGAATACATATTGATTTATATTTAGTTTTTATAGTTAATAGTACCATTTTTGTTTTATATATGTTGTATTTTGATATACAAACTGTATAATAGAAAATAAAAAGTACAAGAAATGATTCTGAATGCATAAATCCTAACGGTCCCATAATACAATATTTAATTTTAATTTCTTCTGTGCTGTGTTTTTTTTTCAGTTATTTATTTTCTTGTTAGTATGAATTATGACCTGGAGATTCATCCATGAAGTTTGTGTGTATAAACACCAGGTTAGTGAGGACTACGGTGTGTGAGGTGATAGATGATGGTCTGTTACGAGGGGTGTGTGTGTGTGTGTGTGTGTGCATGTATGTAATTACAGTGGTCTATATCCTGCTGTCTACTCTATCATTACTTATAATGGGGCAGGAAAAAGTGTGTTTCTCCTTACGGCTTGTCTCAAAAAATAGGTTAGACACAGTGAGACACTAAAGTTGACACCAGGATTATCACTCACCTGACACACACACACACACCTGCACATCTGTTCGTGAGTCTCTGACCTGATATCATCAGTAGCGGCTGCTGTTCTGATGGATTAAGCTCCTGGTGGGCAATTTTTGTCCGAGCCTGTTTTTTTGACCGTTTAATGCAGTGCTCCTGTTTAGACACACTGTACCGCACAGCTCACCAAATCTAACCTTAATGCACTTCAGTGATAAACCTGCAGCAAATTCACAAGTGAGACTTTTACATCTCGGCTGTGTCTTCTAGCAAGCAATGAGATTAAATGGAGAGCTAATGGTGACTTTAAGTCGATTTTTGAGGAAAAGACCCTAATAATCTCATGTGCTGAGTTTCAGAGATCTTGATGTCTCAATCTACACTCTGTTTTGCCAAAAAGCCATGTCTGCAATAAAATATCAGAAATTTTAAATAAACATTTGTCATAAAGTTCTTTATTTATGAGCTATTTTATCCAGCCAATATAATACTAAAGGGATTTTAAGAGAAAGTGCACTTCATTATCCCTCCTCAGCTTTGAAAGAGCAATATTAATATTCCAGTAATAGGAAATAAAAGGTAACTTGAGGCTTTTGTGACAACCATAGGTTTGACTTGGTGTGTTCACTACTATTTAAAAGCACTAATTCCAGGGCTTTGATGAATAGAAAGTTCAAAGGAACAGCATTTATTTGAAATAGAATCATTTGTAACATTATAAAAGTCAAACACTTTTGAACAATTTAAATAATTAAACTATATTAAAGTGTGTGTGTGTGTGTGTGTATGTGAGTGAGAGAACAGTCTGATGTCTCCTGACTTTTATTATATGAATAATGGAAAACATGACTCTGTATTTGTGTCTGAGCATGTCAGCATGTTAAGACGTATGTATGTGACAGTTTCTCACCTCTGCAGATAAAGTATGAGTGTTTGTCTGCTTCACGTTTCAGTCTCATTTATGTCTGTCTAGAAAAGCTCAGTGGAAAATTGTATTGCTCAGAGGTTGCTTTTCAATGCTGGGAAACTTAAGAGTTCTCAAAATGATTCATTAAAATAAAATTGTTATAATTGAATAGGACGATTGTTGCTATGCAGTAAACTGCAGACATAAAATAAGACAACAAACTCAATTAGTCCCAAGAGATTTGAATACGAAATGTCTCGAAGTTCTAATCAAAGTATCCAGACCTTGGTATTGTGCAAGATTTTAGCAAAGTTGAAGATTACATTTTTAAATAACTACGATTTTTCCCAAGGCAAAAGTCTCCATTTACTCTCTACTTAACCTCATAACTTAGAATAACAGTTGAGATATTTAGTTGAGGACTTTTTTTTCTTACAGGAATCTTGAATGTTCATCACACACTGGTAAGTGACCTTGAGCTGATATCATGCCTTGAGTGTTTCCTGTGTGCACTCCAAACCTCTTTAATTATAGACACATCCTCACTTTCTCTCAAAGGTAAATGACAGAAGACCAGACCAGGCTACAATTAGTCTTTCACTTTAATTAAGGAAAGAGACAGTGCCAATTACTGAGAGAGGAGAGAGAGAGAGAGAGAGAGAGAGAGAGAGAGAGAGAGAGAGAGAGAGAGAGTGAGGAGGGATAGAAAATAGAAAGGGGTGAAAGGGACGAGATGGATGAGGATGAACAGATAGTGAAGAGAGATGAGCATTTAATTTGAGTACTGTAGCATGACGGTGTGTTTGTGTGTCTAATGGTGTATTACTGAAGCACACCTGGACTACAGATGTTTCTACTAGGAATGTACAAAACCGCACTTAAAATCGCTGTCTAAAGGATTAGTTGGAGATCAAAACAGACCATATTTACTTTCTCAGTAAACATTCCTGGTCTTATTGTGAACAATTCATCTGTACGCGACAACAAAAGTTATTCTTTGTAATCTTTCATCAAGTGCGATAACTTATTCAGCCTCTCAAATGTCTTTCTGCTCCAGATAATATAATCAAGCCCTCTTATTTTTCATTCCTTCTAACCACCAGACTACATTCATATGTAACACCTATTTGTCATGTTTCAATCAGTTTATGATGCATAAAATCCTGGTCTATTTCTTGTTGAATGTTTAGTTTCACTGTCAGATGAACAGAAGTACCCTTGTGAAGAAGTACACGTTCACACTTTTTTTAATAGTATACTTTTGAAAAGAGTTCTTACTATGGAAATAATATAATATATTTTAGGATGCCCAATTGCATGTTAATTACAATCTGAATTTTAGATTGCTATTTTGTACCAGAGTACATCTTTTATGTAATTTCATAATTACTGCTAGTGTACTGCATAATTTACTGACATGCCTTTATAATAAACTAAAATGCACTTTAAATGTTCTATTGATTATTGTGTCATTTATTATTTATTTTTTTACAGATTTGTAATGATGTTGCAGTTAAGTACACATAAATATATATTCATTTTAAATGTAATATCAAAAACATACTAAAGATTATTAAAACATGACTTAAAATATACTTTAAAGCAAAACTTGTAATAACTTTTACAAAGTGCACTCTAGAAAGTCTTTAAGTACACTTTAAGTTGACCATCCAATTCTTAGCTTCCACACCACTAAGAAAGACACCAAAAATAAGACTTGTTTAATATCTTAGTTGGCTACGGAGTTTTACCAAAACACACACACACACACACACACACACACACACACACACACACACACACACACACACACACACACACACACACACACACACACACACACACACCTTTATCACATAAGCAGATAATCCAACCTGCCTAAACATCTGCAACTTGCACAGACAAAATCCAACTTCTCAAGCTGCCGAAATTATCTCTGAAAGAGACCACCGTGAGTAATGTTTTGCTCCTATTACTATGGCATCATTGGACAGGGACATGTGAAAGGAAAGCGAACTGCTCATGAGTCCACGCTTAACGAATGAACAATACTTCTCTCGTCTCAACTTGTTTACATATTTTATTTAGCCTGACGCATCTTTGAGTGTGGATTTGTTTCCTAGCAGTCAGCCTTTCAGCAAACGCACGCTAGACAGAGTTTGCACTTGTATTGCTGTTGGGAGAAACTGACAAAGGAAGAGAGAGAAAAGGACAGAAATTGTTTGCTTTTGGACACAAAAAGCCTGAAACATACTCTATGTAAGCATGCAAACGCAAATGTTTGCCAGGTGCATTGAAAGCATATGGTCTGATGTACATATTTAACTTGCGTTATTGCGTTGCTCTGGCAGTAGCAAACCTCAGTGTTTGTACAAAAGTTTTTGTAGGCCAATCTGTGAGTACGCATCACCCTGGTTCCCTCAACAAAAACCCAAAATATTTTTTCCGTTGGCTTTTGGATCATTTTATTTGGAAAATCCTTGAAGTCAAGCTTGGGTGGCACAAATCGTTTGCATTCACAGACCTAAATAAAGTATGTTTAGGGCCTTAAATGTGAAGTTTACACATATTTGAATGTGAAGCACCCATGTCCAAAAAGAGATTATAACAATAGTTATAGCCTTTTTTTTACTGTGCAAAACAAATGAATTTCTGTTTGCGCCTGAAAAAGTCTACAACTGTCTATATTTGCCAAATCATTCATATATACTCCTGTACAATGCACTCAACTTGACCTTACATTTCCTTTGATGAATAAACCAGAAGTAATATCAACTGCTTTTGATGTATTAATTGGTAAGCTTGTTTAAATTCAAATATTTTACACGAAATTGGATAAAGTAAAACTATTCACAAAAGCGTACTGTGCAGTATATAGTGCACAGTATGCTGTAAGATAATCTTTCATTCCCAGCAAAGCCAAGGACTTCCTTTGCAATCTGTTGAACTCTTGGGCTGTATTGATGTGCAGGCCATCAGCTACCATCACAGCTTTTATTATCATTACATCCCCATATGGCTACTCACACGGTACATAACGAACACACACACACACACACACACACACACAAACTGACCCTTAATTATATCCACTCCAACACATACACACACACACACACACACACACACGCATTGAGTATGTGTCAGTGGGAGCCAGGAGACATGCTGGTTTGATCGGTGTGTGAACAGAGAAAGCAGACTGTTCCTGTCTGTTGCACGCACACACACACACACACACACACACACACACACACACACATTGGCCCAGCATAACCCCAGCAGATATCTGATACATAATACACTCTCTGCATGACTCTCCTCTTTCAATCTTTTGTTTCCTCCATCTTTCTTTTCTCATCCCTCAATTTCTAACCAAGCTTTCAGTGAAGATCAAAGAGCGTGAGCATGAAAAAAACATTTGTGCTTACACAAAAAAGCATAAAAACACATTATAGTTAAGCATTATGACTTCGTATGATGCTTAATTCATGTGTGCGTTTATTTAGCTACTCTTTGGGGACAAATTTATCCACATGAAGTGAGCTAAATATGACAAACTTTCTCCTTTTGGGATGTCATAATGTGTCATATATTACATTTTTCGGTTTTAATTCAAATGGAAATGGGATATACTTAAACTGTAGTATTTATAATTACCTTTATATAAAAATAATTTCGACAGGTACTAATTCAGCTAAATAAATGTGTGTATAAGTCCAAATGGTAGCTTGAGAAGAAAAAAAACATCCAGTTTATGGGACATTTCGAGTCAAAAACCATAAGGAACTGAATTACTTTAACTGTTGAAAGAAATGGGGGGTTATTATGTCCTATGTGAGAAAATTTAGTAGGTTTTAGCCCAATGTGATAACAATAACAAAAGAAAATCATCTCCGAGGCAAAATGACTAGAACACAAAATAAAGGGGTTAAACTACATAAAAACCCATGTTAAACATTGCCCCATTAGCCAAATACTATGATATGTGGTTTTTTTATATACATTTTTTAACCAGTCTTGAGGTTTGCGTGTCAAGTGTTACCATCTACATATAAACTTCTAAAATAATATCCCAGATATCTTTTTAAGGTGATTGCACATTCAGAAACAAACTCACCATAGTTAATTTAACATTAAATGTGTTACTAATTGTAAATTTGCTGAACAAGAAACCTGTAGTTGCCTTGAGGAATGTACTGGCTGAATGGGGCATTCTGCATTTAGTAAACAAACAAATTCAAACAGGCAAATGGAGTGTAATGTGGGGCAACTAAAACAATAGTCAAGAGAACCTAAAATCTGAATGCAGTTATGTAGAATTTATCTCAACAACTACAGTTTTTACAGTGTGTGTGTTTGTTAACCTAAACATGTCCAAGCATCCCCCAGAATGCTTTTGGACACAACAGCTTATGTGTGTAGAAACACAAGCGTCCCACACTTGCCCACACTTAATCCGCTCCACACACACACCTGACCTATTTTAAGAGCACCCAGACACCTCAGTGCAGATCTTTCAGACATACCGAAATACGTGTCTCTTCTCTGTTTTTAATTATCAATCTTAACAAAGGGTCTTTGTGAGTAAATTATCTGCAAATGCATTAATCAGGGTTATTAAATCACAAGGAATCATGTTAATAGCATTTAATGTGATTTATTAAAGAAGGATTTGTACATAATTCATATCAACCGACCATGTTAGTATTAGGTTTAGGGCCGGTTATGGATTTAATTAAGAAACAACAAAAACGCAACCAGCAAGGCTGCATTGGGAAGGAAATGGAGGGGGTTGCACAGGTATACAGGATGGAGAGAGAGAGAAACCGTAGAAGGAGGCGGCACGTGCTGTGAACTGCAGAGAAGACGAATGGCTTTGAATGTGCAGTCGCCAACGGGGGGGCAAGTGGGGAGTGCAAGCTCGGGAGAGGCACAGAATGAGGATCATTTTTTTGGGATAAGAGATCTCACACTGCGCCGTAATGGGGGAACTAACACGCAATTCAGACGAGAAAGCTTCTGCTCTGTTTGAAAAGTATAACGTGATATATGACAAGATTAGTTGAAAGGTTCATATACCTTACATGGAAACACATTGCTCTGTTTATCTCTTCAGGAAACTTCCTGCAAAGCATGACTGTTTTGCAGATTTGTTGATGTACGTGACACAATTCTTCGAGAAAACCGGTCAAGTCATTTTTCATCCCATAGGCGCCAGAGAGATGAACAGAGATATAATGAATCAAAGCAGGCTAAAAGGTTTCAAGAACTCTTTAGAGCTCACAATAGGACGTGGACAGAAAGTGACTAAACAACGTACTGGCATAGCAAAGTAAACATATGTGAAGTGGAAATAAAATAGGATTTTCATAATCAAAACAGCTTTTATAGTTTGATATCAAAAAGGTGTTGTGCAATTAACCTTTGTTTTTGAAGAGAATTAATTCGGGTTCTGATGTCTTTGCATATGAGCACCTAATCAATAAACAGACAATCTAATTTTGGTGGAATATTACGTGTCACACAAGCCAAGCGTTTTGCGAAAGTATATTTCAAGGGCTGCTCAATCAACTGATACCAGAACCAGCAGCTCGTTTCTATGCAGTATCTCCAGTAGACCTGAAAACCAGAGAGTAAACAGACTTATTTTCAGGCTAGAAAAATATCACTCCTAAGGGTGAGAACGACAAACAGTGCGGCATCTGACTCTCCGGCAAACGGTGCATTTACACAAGCAGGACAAGTCTTTTGTTGGTTTAGGAACAACATTATCAAACACTCATAGTTTTAACTTTAATCATGACCCTAGTCCATCCGCAAACTAAAGCCTAACCCCAAAATTTTTCTGAATATTTTCGAGTGATCTAATCTTTTAAACCTGGCACAAGTTAGCCGGCAGCCATATCACCCTGAAGCCCAAGACCGGTTGCCACTGAAGCTAAG